>JAUMHH010070767.1:0-22742 GCA_032359455.1 Chlamys rubida
TGTGTTGGCCTATGACTAACAGGCTGGGCCTGTATTGTGTTGGCCTGTGACTAACAGGCTTGGCCTGTATTGTGTTGAACTGTGACTAACAGGCTGGGCCTGTATTGTGTTGGCCTGTGACTAACAGGCTGGGCCTGTATTGTGTTGGCCTATGACTAACAGGCTGGGCCTGTATTGTGTTGGCCTGTGACTAACAGGCTTGGCCTGTATTGTGTTGGCCTGTGACTAACAGGCTGGGCCTGTATTGTGATCATCTATGACCCTCATTTCACTGTTGAGAACTTGGCTGGTACACTTAACGAATAGCTTATGTGAAACGCTGGCAATATCAGGAATACATGTTCCTTTAGTGGTTACATGAAGACCGGAGAGTCCCCATCCTTGGAATTCCATGGTTATATGAAGACCGGAGAGTCCCCATCCTTGGAAATCCATGGATTACGCTCACTTACATTCCTTGTGTGGAGCGTAAGTGAGCATAACCCCTGGAATATCGAGGATGGGGATCGCATACGGTAATCAAATTATGAGCCAATGGTTCTTCTATAGACCAAGATAACGCTTCGTAATTATTTCTTAAATGTAACGACATTTTCTATTAAACTATCCAATAATCATTTTCATTTTTTAATTTTAAACCCGTGAAAACACTAATCGGTTTATTGTCCCTGTAACATTTTAAATACGTTGTTATAATATTACAGAGCTATCAACCATGTATCTTTCCTGATTTAATTAACAGTAACCCAATGACTTTTTGTTCGGAGTAATAGCAGTGCAGTAACAACTAGCGTTAACGACCGTCATATATTTTTCGGATGATGATAGCAATCGTGTTCCTTCCGGTTTCAATCACAAACTTACGTCGATAAATGGTCTAGTCATGATATGCTCATTACAAACGAAGGCCACTTTGTAAGGATCCAGACTCTTTATTCGCCAATTCCCACAATGATGTAGCAACAGATATACGATTTAACAAGATAGTCTTGCTATCGTCAGCGATATCTTAAATGCTAGAGAATAAAAAGACGTTCGCGTCCCGATAAAATCTTCATTTAACGTCGAGAGCGCCAGTGATTCATGGTTGTTCAATAATCTCTGACAAAATATCAACATAAACCTCATTTACGGACTGTATGTAAAATCGTCCCGATAGCTCGCATCATATCGCCATCACGTGATGTGTGCATTTTTTTTGTATTATGTACATTAATTTTGAACTATATGATTTTTTAATTCCCTATCCCGTTGCTTTATGACAATAGCGTGTGGTTAATTGTAAACGTCTGTGTCAGAGAATGGAAAGTGCCGATTAAATCTCACGAGTATAACCTGGACCAGGATTTTAAAGTATGGTCAGCTTTACGATAATTTAACGCCAATATTTCATCTTAAATATTTTCAGAAATCATAAACTGCTGTAATAGGAATTTAAAATGACCAACTGAATGTAAGGGATACAAAATAAACAAATTCCTTAAATGGCGTTATAGAAATTTGCCATTCCTAATTACTGACTAATGAAACTGGGAATCGGGAATATAAAATATATAATTACATGTACCTTATCATTGTATGTTATTGAAGTGGTGGATTCTGAAACCTGCCTGTGGTACATCCTGGTAAAGAAAAAAAAAGGACGTAACAAAATCTTTATAAATATTCAGGGTATCAATATTAATTTAGTGTGTCACACAAACCTTAGTATCATACCCCTGAACAGTTTTTGATGTCCTGATTCAGCCGGTCTAAAATGAACTGAATACACTTCCGTCTAAACGTACAAATTCATTATTTATTATCCGTGTGTATTTAAGTGAAGCACATGTTTAGTTTACGATATGAAGATTGCAGTTCAGTGAAACTTGACTTTGGTGACATCCAGGGGACTCAATCCCATGGTCGGATATGATTGTATCTAAGTTGACTTCACCGACAACAGGGAAACTGACTAGAGTATTTGGTCGAATGTGACAATGGCTGTAATACATTTTTCTAATATTTAAGAAAGACCTTTTAATATGAATTCACCGTACTGGAAAGTATGTCGTTTGAATTGCACGAAGATTTAAAAAGTAACTTTCTGCCGAAACAGTACTATGTTTCCGGAAAATTTTGTATTTCTTCACTTTTTCACTTTACAAAACCAGGAAGCTTTGGTCTTTGCTAAATTTGAAGAGAAAAAAATTCAAGCAGATGTATGGGTTTTTCAATCTTGATCATTCAACTAATCTATAAGAATGCCTCCTTGATGAATAGCGTTTATTAATCATATTGAAATGGGATACCCTCGATCAAAGCGGTCTTTCTGAATATTTGATTTTTTGGAACATTGTTGACTAGGTATATCTCATTACAAACTGTAAATATTGATACTTAGTCAATAATCACATTGCATTTAAAAGCAGATAGCTTGTGAGTTATATAACGTCTCTCATCCTCGGAAGTCTGATCTAACGCCATTCTGTAACGTGTGTTTGACTCTGCCGTAACTGTGCACTTATGTGACCGGGACGATCTGAGTAAATAATGTAGCTGTTCTATTTACCTGTTATATTTACATATCACTTCAAATGTGTCTTTACCATGAAGTCTACAATTGAAGCAGCAAATCAAACGCGCCGCGCGGATGAATGCATCCCAGCCCGAACTCCTCCTTATTCACAAAAGACAACTCGAACACAATGTAATCCCCGAGTATGGTAATCTGAACTCTGACCTCTTGGGTCTTGAGTATGAACTTGCCACCCAAACCGACCTTAGTACACCGTTCTCGACAGAACTAATTACTGCATATCAAAGGAAACTGGCTGAATTAGTCATACAGGTCTTTATAATGGAAACCATTTCACTTTTTAAAATTTAAAATGAATGCCATTTTTTATGATTTTATTTAGTTAGTGTAGGCTTAAAAACGAAGTGCAAATTTATATGCATGACTGTATTATTGGATTTGTATGTATGGGAATTATTGAGATATTAACCGATTGAATTGGCGAAGAAATAGGGTCGACGTTATGAATTTTATATTAAAGATGAATTCCCCACTGAATTTATTTATTACTGAAAGACATAACGCGTTATGATTATAACTGATCTTTCACTAAAATACCACGTAAAAAGTGTAAAAATCGGATCATATTAGTTATTTACATTTAGTATGAGCCCGTGATAATTAGCTATTAAGTAAGATACAGCTGCCAATGTAGATAGCTATATATTGACTGTACAGACAATAGACATTACAAATGTATTACTAGAAGCAAAACGGTCATATAAATGGTTTGAAATACAGAAGAAAAAAAAAATCAAAAAAAAATCAATACTCCTACTTCCTTAATCATATTTATATAATACTCATACTACCTCAATCAAGTCTGTATAATACTTATCATATTTATTCGTATTTTTCAATATGTAATGTATAGTTGAAAAAATGGTTTTGAATTCCGAACGTAAGAGGGTCATATTTAGTAGATTCTGAACCAATTGTGCGTATTAATGTTCTCTCAAATATGGCGTGGATGTTTACAGTAGAAATCAACGCGCGCCCTTCTTCTGTACGCTCTTTGAAAGCTAGAAACATGTGCATTTGACGAAACATTGGGGTTAAGTGATGAACATTTGCATATAGCTACATTTGTTACATATGGTGTAATATTTCTATAACTGATAGATTTACAAATATCTGATGGATAATTACAGTCGTTATACAACACACAATGTCGTTATTTCATAGTTTGATATAAATTGGGCTGTCAAATAGATTATGTTTAACGAATATGCTTCACTAAAATGTGCATACCTAATCACCAAATGGAACAGAAAATACAGAGAACAAAGAATAATCGCACTTATATATCAAGAATGGTAAAATATTAATGTTGGTACTACCAAGATTAAGCGACGCTCCCACAAATTGATCTCATTTCGCCAATATAGTTAACTTGTATTCTATTTAAACCAATCTTAACAATTGTGATGCCATGATCGGCTGCTTTGTTGAAATGCGTATAGGTCTTAAGTGAGGAATGATATGGATGATTGTACAATTAAAATGCGGTCTCATATTTGGGACACCTATTTGATATTCATTACACCTTTCCTCTGCCAAACACCTGTGCAGGTTTGGGGAAACAATAGACCTGCTGAATCTCACTGTATAATATGAGATGACTAATATGGGGGCTCTCCAGAATCGGGCATACCCTTCTGTGGGGACACTGAAGAACCCTTTGTTTTTCCCGTCTCTCCTACCCTTCCTTGTCGGTGGTATCTTGCTCGGCACATCCAATTAGCACGCTGTCATGCTAACCGTATAGAAGTTAGCCAGTTGAGCGATACAGAAGTGGCCCTTGGTTTGCCAAAGTTTCTGAGGACACCGTCTCTGTATAACCTTAGCTGTTGTGAGGACGTAAAACCCTGAACAAAACAAAAACAAAGCTCTTCAGTATAGGCGTAAACCTCTATCTACTGCATGTAACAATGTTGAACGTGTATCCATGGCAATAAACACATACGTTGTTAACATGATTATACTTATTTCAAGAGATTTCATTATAATTTCATAATTACGCATCCTTCCTCCACTTAAATATTGTAACATTGTTTCTCCTCGAAAACTGATTTGCTGTATATATATATATATTACTTTATGGAGCAGTGTATTTGTAGTAAGCTCCGTACCATAATATAACAGAGGTACATTGTTACGTGATAACCAATGTGTTGTTAACTCAGTATGGCGGCCCTTTCCCCCCTTCAACGGTAAGATTTGTCTGTGCACTAAGATTAGAGGCCCGTTGTTAAACCATGCTGAGCACAGAAGACAAATTAACACTTACTTAATCAACCATACTTCAATTTTGTACCATAAATGCATAGATTTATCAATCATTTCTGGGCACATTTATCATGCCGAGCGAATGATTTTGCGTAATAATAATCTTCAGAAGCACATTTCTATACCGAATGTACTTTGAAAATATATCACTAGTTTATTATACAGAAACTTATTGTGAACAAGTGTAAGTCAGTTTTTGAGGGAAAACTCAATCGGAGTATTTGATACACAACGCTAAAATCTATGTATTGGTAACACTCAATTACATTACGTAGGTTTAGTTATGAATCTCATGTCAACAGTACATTTAATGGTAACTTTGGTGATATTTCAGATCGTTATTGCTAAACAGTAATAGGCAATGTTTCATTTCACATTTCACACTTTTTTCATCCATTCCTAAATTTGGATGTGGATTTGTTGGTTGTTCAAAAACTGAATCAAGAGCAAGTCCAACTTGGTGCAGCAGGTATGCCAGTATTGCCAAACAATGCTAGTAGAACAGGCATAGCATGAGAAACTATTTAGATTGGACTACACTAACCAAAAAGATGAAATAATAAAATCTTAACATTTCTTAAAAAATGTATATAACAGACTATTATTTAGCCGGTGCTATGCTTCCTTGCTTTGAAAACAGAACTAAATATGGTCTGAAAAATGTATAGGTATGTATGTAACTCCACTACATTGAGGACACCCTCGTGAACAAACCTTTTTTTGTCCATGTTTGGAAAACATATATTTCAAAACGTAACAATAATCCTAATTGGAGAAAGGGAATAACTTGCGATAAATCTTTGATTGAATCTTTACGGAAGTGAGCCGTCTCTGGATAAGGACACCTGTCCAACAGTTTGAAATTGAGTCAAATTGTTCCCCATCGACTTTTCAAGTTTCACTATATTAAATAATTTCATATACCCGAAAGTCAACAATCTTTTCATGTATGTATATATCTGTATTAGTTATTGAAAGGTCAGGATATATGTTCTTTTCTAATCCAAATTTTCTTATGTGAAAGTGCAATTAAGATGTTATAATTCAGTTTGCCATCTTGAGTACGTAACTAAGGCAATAGGCTTCAGCATATTGCCCCTACGACATGTACAAGCGATCACGTGATGGATTTAGATATATATAACAGTCGGAAGAATCTCCTTGAAGAGATGAAAGTACTAAAGACGTGTTGTTAAGATTTTTTCTATTTATATTATTTCTTCGTCCGTAAGGATCAGTTTTCTGCTTTTATTATATATTCTATGACGTTGTTAAACATATGCAATAGGGAAACTTCAACAGTCGTATCGCGACACAAGCCACAAGTAAAATGTGACTTCCGTTTTCAAAATATCACCTTACGATTTGTTTATAGAAAACTGGCAGTTCGCCAATGGATATTTTTAAGGCGTAGATGCTGTAGGTCCTTTTCTTTAATATACATACAAACGAATGTACCTGAATCGCTGAACAACTGAGGCCACCGATATGCACCATTGTGACTTACTTATCCGATTGAGTGCAACTATTTCATTGAGAATGAACAGCATTGTGCAAGTTATCGCAAATCATACCTTACGTCCTGTAATATGAATAGAGATATGAAATGTAATGAAAATAATTGTTGTATTTGAATGTCTGAACAATGCATTAATAGTTTATCCATGTTAACATTTCCTTTTTTGTCCAACAGACTGCCAGATCCCGAACTGCCAGACGTGCTTCAGCAGGAACTACTGTACCCAATGTCGGCCTCCGTACATATCCTACAGGGGGCGCTGTATCGAACGATGTCCAGACGGACTACATTATGCAAATTATTCCAAAGACTGTCGTATGATAGGTAAAATCTGGCAGTTTAGGATCATTACATATTATTATATTAAAATATCTATGGGCCTAAGAAGTAATATCAACGGACAATCCCATATAACACTGGATCCTTACAAACGTATGATACGAATTACTTCAAAATGGTATATAAAGCATAAAGCAAAGACGTAGCTTTCCTCAAGCCTCAGTTTTACCGGTATATTCGAATATCTTCGTCGTTGATCGCAAACAAACACAGTATTACTGATCAACGATGTGGTCAGTGTAAATTATGGCTTCGACTTACGCTAGCAGAGGGTTTTCCTGGGGGTGTTTTCAGTTATATTCCCACATATTTCTAATTCGTTCAAATGCGTTGCGAGTGTTCTGTGATTTTCTGTGTCTCGAACAATGAGCGGATTGCTCCGAAAATTTGATAAACTTACGGTGTCTACACTTTTAGAACTACTTCCTTGTCCCATATATAAAAAATATGATATGTTAAAATAGCTTGGATAAAGAATTGATGAGAAATATTTGAATTGTAATTTGAAATACTCATGAGCGGAATACGGAAAACAAACAGCTCTTGTAATAAATCAGCACCTGTTCTTTAAGTGGCAATCCATGGGTTTGTGGTTGCTTGAGCTTTTTTTTATTATTATTCACGAATCTCGAGCAATCTTCAATGCAGATGGTGGTGAATCATGGTGAAGGGGAGGGTCATGTTGATGAATTTCTCTCTTTTTTAAAATTTATTTTACATTTTCACTACTCTTTAATCGATATGATGTTCTCCCTATATTTAACCAGAGTTTCCCTATGTGTACGTGTGTTTACAGTCGACTGTATGGTGGGACCATGGGATCCGTGGGGAGCTTGCACGCGGAATGGTCAGACGTGCGGATACACATACGGAATAGCCACGCGCACCCGAGAAGTACTGGAACATCCGTCTCCGAACGGAATCAGCTGTCCTGCCCTGGCAGAAAACACGTGCTGTCAGATGACCATGCGACATTGCGCAGGTGAGGAGCTGTTCCTAGCATTAGGGCTTGAATCGTTTGATTTCTACCTCTGAAATATAACACAAAAATGGACTTGATCATAACCATACTTATGTAGCATAAAATAGATATACATATATATAATAACTTCAATTTAACGTTGTGCACTGGAAATGTTTGTACACTATTAATATGATGAACTCGTGAATTATAATATTTGATAAATCGATAAACAGGAAAATGTTAAAAATCCCATTTTGGTGGATAATTGATCGGTTAAGCCTATGTGCTTATTATTCGATTATAAATTTCAAGCCAATTTAAAACACCATATTTCTCAATAAACACTATCTCAATAATCAATAATGGTATCAATAGCAATGCTTTACACTGAGTTAAAACACATCTATCCTCTTTGTGCGTTTTTGATATATAATAAGCGGCGATATCGTTGAACACAGGAAGGGTTACTTCCCTTGTAAATTATTGTAGACTATATACTTTTCCAAACTAGTCCAAACTTTTAATTGTATTTCTGGGATCGGAAAATCAAACCCTTCAAGCTCCTGTTGTGTTGATCCAAATGTCACCTGACGTCAGGTTGCGCATATAAAATAGCATTTCAAAAGCCAGCGTATATCCTATATAATTTATGTATTATATTGAGGAAATATGTTATCTTACTGGTACATGCATGCATCTTAAATCTTTTCGAAAGGTTCCACAATTTGAAACTTTTTAGAAGAACGTAACTTGTAATATATATATCGTGTAACATGTTAAATGATGACACATTTTATATTTACCCAAAACAGCAATATCCTATTTTAGCTCTGAGTTATTTCCTAATTAGAACATATAAAGGTGGATAACTTTAAAAGTACATCGCACTTAAACCACCTAAGGTAGCATAGATCTGTAGGTGAAGCTTCAATAGTATTTCTGTTTTGGTGATAGAGGTATCAGAGTTGCCTTTGATGATAAATAATGGCAAAGTGGGGGATACATGTTATACTGTACTCAATGTGAATACAGCTTCGATGTGAAGTTCAAGTACGATGTTTACTTCTTAAGTTTTACGACATCAGGTAAATTTGAAAAACAAATAGCTAACAATCAGAATAGAAGATTTGAGAAGGTGTTTGTTTATAACATGAAACAAGTAACTATAATAGTCTTTCTTTTCATAATATTCCATCTTTTCGTATTGCAGAGTTATCTGCCTTGTGAACAGGTATTGATTGTTACATCATTTGTTTGTGAGAGGAACGTCATCAATTTTTGAGAAAACGACGTAATTTTCTCACACAAACCAATGACGTTACAATCAATACCTGCTCACAAGAGAAGATAACTCTGCAATACGCAAAGACGGAATAGTTGAAAGCAAAGGCATATTATATCATCCAGTCAGTGTATTCTCCATTCATAGAGCAACCATCTCATGGCATGTTTTAAGCAGCGAATGTTTCCCTATTAACAGATCTATATATTGTATTATTGCACGAGATTAATTTTCTTTTGTCAGTCATTATGTCAAAGTTCAATACGGTGACGTCATTCAATGAAAACATGCATGCAGTATTTGTTGAGATAAAATAGAAAGGAAAGGAACAACATAAAACTAAATGCTATGTTTTTTAGTATTTTTTATATTATGAAGTTATTCAACTACATATAATGTTAATTTGTAAAGACGAAACAGCTATGTGATGCAGTGTTATTCATTTTTGGCATACTGTACCCATTACCAAATCTTTAAAGGAGAAATCACATGTGTGTGTTACGTTTTTCTTTCTGAAAATGACACGCTCAGTCTCACCTGATTAACAGATCATTTCTAGTAAGAGATCATCTGCATTTATAGACTTTCTTATTAGCTAATTTCATTTTAACTGAAGCTTTATTATGAGACAATCTGCAAAAAAGCACTACATGAATTTGTCTGTAAGGCTGCATACAATGTACAACTTGCTTTCCTTTCCATATTTTTGTACTAATCCCGTAGCATGCCACTTATTATAGACGTATTGTGAATGAGCTTCTTATTTTTACCAAAAGCAATTAAGTCCGCCGTTGCCTACGTTCATCTCAATCTTTATCTTGATGTATGTAGAAATTCGGATTCCTTGTAATGAATTGAGACCATTTTTCCTTAATCTGTAGCAGTTGCATTTGTCTTAAATCCCCCGAATAAACATTTTACAACGCAAAAGCCATAAATATATGTACTCTTTGATTAAACGCCTGGGAAGTCCTGCGTTCAACAGATAGACATTTTGAAGGTAAAAAAAACACCAAAACAACTAGAAGGTACCACCTAAAAGCTTCTGAAAGGTGATGCACGAACTTATATATCAAAAGATAAAACATAGCGTTGGTGAAATAAGATTCAAGGAGTAAAAAAGGAAGAAAGGAATCTTTTTACCACAAGGAGATAACACAATAAAGTTGAAGGAAGTTGAATGAATCTGGTGTATTTGACGACCATACAAACTTCATCCTCAAAACTGTTCCATTCCTAGGCGGCACCTAACAGACCTTATAATTAGTCTATGAGTTGTGACGTAGATGTTACCATTTGAACCAAGCCCCACAGTACGATAGTTTGTGTCAGCTTCAAGTTGATTTGGAGCTTTTTATATTCGAATTTTATTTTAAAGTGTGGAATTGTCCAAACTCATGTAATTTGTAATTTGTTCACACATTAAAAAGACTGAAAAACGAAATTAATTGAGACTGTATATTGAAATATTAAAACCATTACAGGAACTCACAAACACGTGATTGTAGAATGTTGTTAAATAGGGGATAATTAAATAGCAATCATTGTTTACACTTTGTATCCATTATAAATATCAATTATAATAATGTCTAATATAATACGTTTTACCCCCATATTAAGAAAGTAAATGAAGACGATGTGACCATATGGAATATATGGAACCTCTATTTGAAATGGGAGACCTGATGATACATACATGTACTGTGATATTTAGATATAGTTTATCTCTATATTTACCTATAGTATATCTCTATATATTATACCTATAGTATATTTCATATATTCTAATTAGATACATCATAAAATTGGTAAAAAGTACTACGCCTCAATTCCTCGTTATAA
This sequence comes from Chlamys rubida, assembly GCA_032359455.1. Classification (NCBI taxonomy): domain Eukaryota; kingdom Metazoa; phylum Mollusca; class Bivalvia; order Pectinida; family Pectinidae; genus Chlamys; species Chlamys rubida. The sequence continues at coordinate 10,793 of JAUMHH010070767.1, forward strand.
CAGAACCGCTCTAGTAGGGTTTCTGTATGTAAACAAGGGATTTATTGCCACACAAAAAATAATGATTAAGATTTCTCCTGTCACATTATCCTTCACGTTTAACGATAGTAACATTTTACTGATATCAACATTCACGTATCTAGATAGTATTATTTTATTACTGTTAACATCAACGTTTAGAGATACTAACATTTTGCAACAATGACTGAGTTCATCAGCAATTCCTTCTGTGTTTCATTAAAAAAATAGAGTCTTTTTTCTCATCGCTTCTTTCAGCAAATTTGACAAAGGCAGTCATCATCAGTTATTGGTGTCGACCAATTAAATTAAGTCAATGGTAGGGAAACTGACTTCACAATTATTTTATCTTATTACGTTAGGCTTAGCACTCATTCACATGTATGGATATTATGATCAAGATATGGACATTTTCACCGGGAAATCTATGGTGTATATCACTCGATTTGGTCCAGTTTTTAAATGTGTGAATGAAAAGTAAAACAAATCTATGTATGTCTTCCTTCTTTTTTTGTACTTGTCTAGTCGTCTCAAAAATCAAACAAGAATATGAAACTGAAATCAAATTGGATAAATGATATGCTTTTTTGACGGCGAGTAAAGCAAATAAAAATTGGGAATTGTTCGTTCACACTACAACTAATTGAAACTAAAGTATAGAAACAACTGCATGTGAAACGCGATCTATATACTCGTGACTTCGTATTCTATTACTATATTTAAGAACATTTTCTTTAGAAGTATCTCTTTGTATATCAACGAACCCCTTTATAACACCAACATTTATCTGGACAGATTAGCAGTGTTTGTTGTAGCAGATTGGTAGGGTAACTGGCTTCAAGGTTGACGGATCACATAGATAGAACACAAATTCGCATGTATGGATACTTCAGAGATGAGAATTTTAACATGAAATAATGTTTTAACCAGTAATGTGTTAAATGAAACATTTACATATCATTACTCTACCCTACTATATTTTAGGTTAAGGTAAGACTCTTTACAGAGTTTGAAGTCAGAGGCTCTTGCCTGTGGTCCATACATGTGTGTCTATGAGCTGACCTCTTGTGTACCCTAAGATTCAGCGTTTCAGACCCCACACTGCAATGTCGACCTGACACTCTACATAATTAAGCAGTTCCTATCATAATGTTTTCTTTGTATTACCTGTCAACAGAATTCCTCAGAAGTAGCGAGCACTACCATTATAACCGCAACCTAACCCTGCATGTCTGTTTACACAAGTTTCCTCGGAGGGGTTTCAAAGGCTAGCCATCTATTCTTCTAACGTAACAGTTCGGTAATTAGCTATTTCTGGCTTCATAAATATAAAAGTAACTGAATATTTTTGAGAAACCTTTTTCTTAATACATTCGCTTGTGTATTATATTGCGTAAATCAGAGATTGCTGAAAATTTGAACCCGTCTCCGAGCTATTTATTTTCATGTATATAACAGAATGTATTGATTTTTGGACTAACTTAAACTTCGTTTTGTATCTTAGTAACAGTATATGCATGACATTCCTAGCTTTAAGCTTCAAACTAATTTCATCCATTTCTCCTGATGCATGTCATTACTACTAACCTTAATGTCCGGTCGACCTTTAATTATGACAACTACCGGAAGTGGAAAAACAGATGTCGAGCATGGTCCGGATGTGCCGAACTGACAACTTATATTTTGGATTTAATTTTAATGTTATATCGATCCTGGCTAACAATGAAGCATCCTTGGGGAGGTTTCTTAACTTTAGCCTGATGAGGCGTTTGATGTATACTTCCAGATCTGTTACACAATAACTCAGATCTTACTCTTGAGAAAAGGAAAAAGCCATTTGGAAAGCGAAAAAGACGACGGAGACGAAAAAAGAAACGAAAGTACAGAAAAAGAAAAAGGGGAAAGAAACGAAGACGCGGAAGAAAGAACAAACATCGAAATAGAAAGAGATTACAAAGAAAACGAAAACAAAGATTACAAAAAGAGGCTTGGGAGGTGTTTTGTCGCCGCGGCCGAGTGTATAATGATATTGATATTCTCTCTAACGGATAGTGGTGAGGGCATACATGTAAAACATTTCCTTTGTGCTATAAGGTCCATGGTGGATCGTCCCCTAAGAACCTATTATTATATGTTATACAGGTTCAGATGAACGTACTGTGAATACAGACCCAGTAACGGATCAAGGTACTTCTCTTAGTGATTGTGAGAGCGAGAATGACTAGTGTTGCTGCCTTCTCTAGAGAACAAACAATATTTTGGAACCGCCTTCTATAAGACGCGTCACCGCTGTTGAAGTTGGTATTGAACAAACAATAATAAACGGTGTTAACCAAGAAGCTAAATTTCATTCGCAAATGTTCTTTAATTCAAGAATTTAAAAAAGTGATACATTCTGATAACAGGATGATATATGGATAATCGACTAACCTTCCGGAAATGGTGTTGTTTACTTCCGGTGTTAGAAATATAAACAAGGAAATGTGTTTAGTTTTTTTTTCAACAAACTACGTGCGTCTTAATGAAGGATCATTTTGTGGTGACGAAGGAGTGTAAAGGCGGGTAATATTCTGGTTGTGCTTTCATGGCTGTGATGTCACTGCCATATTGATTATATACATGTGTATGTGATTATGATGCAGTATGCTTGGAATGACGTTTCGATTTATGTGTACAAGTGATTTACGTCACATTGATGATGTAAACGTGATATATAAATATTCTCATCTTGATGACGTCTGGATGACGTCAGAATGACGCTTACAGGACGAGGAAAGTCAAACGTTTTTGGTCTGTTGGGAAGCCTTGGCTAACCGTATAGTCGTGACGTCAGGTTATATACATCTACATGTGGACAGATTCGTTGAAGTGGAACATTTTCATCATTACAAACGTTTGATTTAACATGCATTATTTAAATGACCAGGATTCAGGTGAATCCAGCTTCATTCGGTTAATGACGTAATCAAATGCAATTTGATATTTTCATAATTATTAAACAATAAAATTAGAATTCCTGATCATGAGAATCTATAAGAAATAATTTTCGAGAAAAATACATAGGAATGTGGTTTAACATGACATTGAAGTAATGAAGCTTGGTTCAACGGTGATCAGTTAATTTAAGTTTACGAAGATATGACTTATGAAAAGGTTGTTACTTGATACACTACATTTTCATATGACAATACTAATTTGATTTCTTCTCACTACTTTAAAACAGTACATATGTAAAACTGTGTTCATGGTTTTCCATTATCTTTATACTTTAAATCATTTTATTGCATGCCTGAAGGTTTTATTTGCGGATGATTGAATTCGAGATTGAGAGGATGTTATTTCGATAATGTTAGTACCTATCTATGGAATGAATATTTATGAAGGAGTTATAGAGCTACTAAGTCTCGTGAATTAACAGGAAAATTAATTGTTTGTGAAAATAAAGTGATACACGGTACATGCAATACTATTTTCAAGAAACCATGTAGGATGGATATCAAAATATCAGACATGGCCACAACGTCAGATGGAAGACAAGAAATACAGGGTTGTGCTTTAAGTCATATCAAATGGTAACAGTGCTAATTTGTATTTTATCATTGTAACTAAGGTTGTTTTTCGACTTGGGTTATCGACTCACATTTCCATGTCTGTCTTTTTCTGGAAAATGAAACATAGAGTTGGACACGAAAGGTTAACACACAACCCCGTCTAACAAGATTATGTATTGTGTTATCAATCAGAACAACAGAAAAGTTTCTTTTTCACATTTGTTATTTTTATTTGATTATTTTTATCATTGTCACTGGCATAATGAGGTTCATATGTGAGAGAGTTATCGATCTTTGATCGTCACATGTAAATAATCGATATAATGATACTAGTGACTGATCGGACACTGTCCTGTTCTTCAAGTGTGATGCCTAAAACGTTGAATGCATTTTGAGAAAAGAAAACAACATCTTAATGTTGTATATCTTATATGTATTGTCTTAATTTATGTTCATTGAACCTTTTTTTATAACAGATTGGAAGAAGAACACAATGAGAGTCAAATATTTAGGAAAAATCCATATCTTCTGGAAATGTAAACGAATTATCTAATCAATACATACAATTTCAACTGTAATGTTTACCACGATTTGTCCGAGGAAACCTTGCCACTAAATTGAACATACAAAATAGTTTGTCTATCTGTTTTACCTTTGTAAGGACAACGGATTTAAAATTCAATTTACATTAGAACATTTCGACATTTTCCGGTGGCGATTCCTGACAACACAGAAATCATCTTAAACTGGGACAATATGTAATTTTACATTTATACATGTCACAATATACAACTTCAGGTGACATAAATATTTTCTACGCCTAGAAATCATATCTAAAAAATAAGCTTACAATCTTGTAGCATTTTATATGTTCAAGCTTGTATTATCATTGTAACACACTAGCATAAGCCGATTCTCCTGCAATAGACAGGGTAGGAATAATTTCTGCAGAAAAGATGGGACTTCACTTTATAAATATGTTTGTCAATCAATTGTGTTTATCAACAATTATTCGACTTCAATCTAATTTGCTTCATGATCCTGGCTAAAGTCGTTGTTACCACAATACAAAGTATATACTGAAAATGAAAACGAATGATTCGCGTTTTATATTGGTTTCGTCGTGTCAACACAAAACGCTTGAGTATTTCTGCTACTAAATATAAGCACGGTCGGAGTCTAAGCCGCGTGCAAAGGTATATATATTTATATGTATATTTAATTTTCTATACTTGGTGATTCTTCTTTTATATGTGAAAAAATGAATTGATTGGAGGGGCATTCGCATAACGAAATTTCTTTTTAATCATATTTTGTATGGACGAGCTATTTCAAGAGCAATCAAATTATTTTCCATGTAGTTTATCTGACATTGTAACCATCTAAAAATGCTTTCAACTGAAAATAAAATAGCCGTGTCGTGCGATACTGCAGAAGACACGCAAACATTAGATTTTATCAGTGATGGGCAACCTTCAATGTGTCCATATATAACGGTAACATAAGATTTTATCAGTGATGGGCAACCTTCAATGTGTCCATATATATAACGGAAACATTAGATTTTATCAGTCATGGGCAACCTACAATGTGTCAGTATATAATATAACGGAAACATTAGATTTTATCAGTGATGGGCAACCTACAATGTGTCAGTATATATAACGGAAACATTAGATTTTATCAGTGATGGGCAACTTTCAATGTGTCCATATATAACGGTAACATTAGATTTTATCAGTCATGGGCAACCTACAATGTGTCAGTATATATAACGGAAACATTAGATTTTATCAGTCATGGGCAACCTACAATGTGTCAGTATATATAACGGAAACATTAGATTTTATCAGTGATGGGCAACCTACAATGTGTCCATATATAACGTAAACATTTGCTAGATTCATTTACATTGTAAAAACAATGTTTCTTTAAGAGTCGATTTATTAGTTTATTAGAAAGTAACATTTACAGAATAAAGGTTTACTAAAAATGCACATGTTTGTTATTACTTTTGAAGTCCGCCTTGAGTAAATGCATATTCCGACAACAGCGAAACTTAAAAGCAATACAAAATGACCACAATAGAATTTGAGAGGATACAAATACAAACGGAAACGAATTAACTCTCATTAAAACCAGAGCCGAAATCCGGTGTTCTGGAAGGAATAGCTTTGCTTTCAAAACATGCGGCATCAGACCGTTTACACAAGTACGTGTTTTACGCGATGCCAGTCTTCCAAGTGTCTGGAAGTTTACACTCTTAAACGAAAATATTGTTCCAACATTAAATACCAATAAATTCGAAATCCCCGATCACATCGACTTAAACATGAGCGATATACTTGACACACATGAGGTAGAGGATGATGGGAAGGATACTGCAGGTGTGTGTAAGTGGTGCACGTTCGATGGGTCTGCGATTTGTTTTCCTGTTTTTCTCGCAATCTGACGTGAGCCAAAGATTGACAAAGATTCAATGCTTTATTGACTTATTTCCAGACAACCATGTGTGGAACAAGACGTCAAATGTTCTATAAATAACGACTGACAGAAACTGAAGATAAAATATCGTCAAATAAATCTCTTCACGTAAGTAACGGTTTAGGTTTTAAATAACGGAATATATTTACATCATACCATGCACATATCATCTTTTTAAGCAAATACAAATGGCATCATATTAGATTATTAGAGCTGTATAAACAAATATTGGAATTTATGCATTGTGTCATCCTCGATATCCAGGGGTTACGCTCACTTTTGCTCTCTGCACCTCTGGTATATGTCATAGCAAATTTGAAGGCTCAGTGTGCGCCACGTTGTTGGTGAGACAAGAAGACTAGTTCGATCCTTTTATGTGCATCAAAAGAGTCTCGCGGTCACGTAACTGTAAAAACTGACAGGCTTTGAAGTCCGGCGTCTCTCCTTTGTAATCTTCAAATGACAGGTATCAGCCTAGCGATTGGTCAGTTTCTTTTTACCTGAGACCAATCAAACAGCTATCTTCGTGCCTTCAATTTTGCTATGACATATTCCAGGGGTGTAGAGAGCGAAAGTGAGCGTAACCCCTGGATATCGAGGATGGCATTGTGCTTGACTGAAAACTTATGATTCACAAAATTCATGCTTATGTCTAAAACAACAGATGCTGCATGGTTTTTGTACCAGGTAATCTGTACGGATTTTGATTAGCGAAGCATAATTATCGAGGAGAAAAAACGTATTGGTACAGAGATCATTTTAAACGTACCTTTCTGTCTTTTAAAGCAAGCCCTCATCTTCGAATTTAAACACTGTTATTCGACCGATGTCTTTCTCCATAGCTAACGTGGCAAACATTTCCAAAATCATCAAACCACATCAACAACAGGAATTTGTCATTTGTGTTACTTTAAAATGTAAAGCAAATTTCAAAAGGAACTGAATAAAGTTAAACCTACAATGTTAAAACTGCAAAACATAATAAAGTTTTCAAGGTCAAGCAAAACGAGTAATTGGCACTCTATGGAGTGTGTTGGTGAGAATCCTGTTAGTCACACATTTTTTGGAACTGTATTCTAATCATCCTATTTTTGAGTCAAATAACTAATTTACAATAAGTTCAACACACAAGGACACAATCGGACCTCAGATTCGGCAACAGGAACCAAAACAACACCAACACCTAATTAATGACAGCATGAACTCACAAAAAAGGGGCGAAACTAGATGTAAATGTTTCTTGTTGTCAATGCGGTAACCGTCAGGACGTCTCCTGTAAAATTTATAAAAACAAAATGTAAATATGACATGCTTGAATCTGTTCTGTCACTGGACAGTAACGTAACGGTAGTTTTGCTACAGGTACCGTATCCTGTAACAGTGGCAGCATATGTTTCTTTCAAGCGAATACGTTAATGATTTTATCACTGAATTGATCCTGTTTTCACTTTTTTACCATGTTTTTACCATCTCCAAAACCTCAATAGCTTGTAATTTTAAGAACTGATTGCTTTCAACCTAGACTTGTCAATTTTACCAATAAAGGAGAAGACACTATAGCATCGGTAACATTTCTATTACAACTAAATCCGGGAAACTGCCCCGCCATATTAAAAAACGTAAGAATACTGAAGGGTCAACAAATCAAATGGGGCAAAATGTGAACAAAGGAAAAATTTACATGGAAACCCTAGAAAAACAACAGGTGTTCCGGAAGGGTAAGCGTCTTCTGTTTCATCGACGACACCCGCCTTGTAAAAGCCATCTACGAAATAAGAACTCGTTAAAAACGAAAACAAAACAACAATGGGTGCTGTCGAATATTATATCTGAATATTGGTGAATCCAGATTTTTCTCATTTTATTAAAGAACATTTTTCAAACCACCTTGACAAGTATGTAGACGTTTCCCTGTCTGTTAAATCTCACTGCCTATCGTTAGAATCGGGGGGTTTCTTCGTCGTCCTCTGATTCGAGGATATTGGAGAAAGTAAAATTGATAGTCTGCCCCGATTGCGATAATTGAGATATGAATATTTCTTCACTTCTCTACCCTTTTATCGGCGGGATCTCCCTAGCCGCCCGTATTTATGACCTTCGTTCCAGCTGATGCAAAGTTGTTTTTCTATTAATGATTTTTAATGTTACAAACTGCCTTCATAAAGAACTCCGTTTGTTACATATTGATGGCATTCTTTCTGATACATGTGGCAAGCAAACTTCCAGTAGCTTTTTTCCATGGCAAGATTATCACAATTAAAATGCTTAACGTATGTAGGATAGATATATCTGTTTATGATATACACTTATCATATATAGTTTTTGAAACATTTTATAGTTAATAAGATATCTCAATTATTTCTGTATATCTTATTAGTATACAATATACTGTATCAACATAACGTATATCTTACTATATAAAGTATATGGCATAACATAAAATATATTCTATATAAAATATCTCTTTGTAAGATATCATTCTATGAAGTTTATAATCGACTTTGCTCTTTGAATAGATGCTAAGTTAGCTTGCTATCATAACTACTGTACTCACACTATGGACCAATCATTGGGTGTAGCTATCAATGTTTGGTTTTATTTTGTTTAACGTTCTAATAGCAGCTAAGGACGTGCATCCGTGTGTGTGTTATACTGACAACGGGTTAGCCAGTTATTACCATCACCCTAAATGCTGAAAATCAGGGAATAACAACAACCATTTGAAGGACTTTGGTATGTCCCGGCCTGGGGACAGGACCATTGCCTTCTTCTAAAGACTCTGATACAGATTTACCCTCCCTGGTCCAATATAATGAATTTTGAATTATTTCCTAATACTCACCAAGGGCTAGACTTACCTGTTCAGCGTTATACATCCGCGCGACAGCTAGGATCATATGAACACAGTGTTAACACTTTTTAGAAGGACCCAATCGGGAGCCCTTTAAAAGAACCGTATAACTTGTGTGAAATGCCATAACCCTGGCAGGTAAGATGACACTCCACCAGGCCATATTGACAATTGACTATCCAGAGGTGACAGGAGACGTCGCAAAATAGACCAAGTACGAGCGAAAAGAAAAGTTATGTCGGACATAATGCCATTAGGACATCAGTTTAAAGGGGGTTTACCCAACGTCCCCTCAGCAGAAGGAAAACCTCAACTCCACAAGGGCACACATTAGTTGCTTCACGAGGTCTAACACAAATGGATACTTTCCTCGAACCTCCACGAGTATGGAACACTTTGAACAGTTTTCTTAAACACCTCTTGCTAAACTAAATACAGTTTCACATAATTGACAGTGGTCGAGACACACCGACGTTACGCGCGATGTTGGTGACAGCACCTCAAAACACGCATGGCGCCCTCTAAAAGTACCGCTGTATTATTCAGTTTTCAGAACTTCATGTCATATTATATATCACAGAAAACCTTTTTTCAAGTTCATTCGTCTTATGCTATTTATGGATAGTAAAACGCAACACGAATAATTATGTTTCACCTAAACAACCTCGAAAACGTCACAAAAACTCATGTAACGCGTAACATCTGCGGAGTAAGACGTTTCAAAAATAATTCTATAAATTCGCCCACAAAAAAGATTTAAAAACCAGATTTACGGAAGCAGAAATGACGTCACAGATGACATCAAAAGTTTCATTGGGATTAGTGATTGGCATATTTATTGAATCTTCTCCAAACCGCTATGAACAGAATGTAACGCTAACCCAGCAGGAAACTGGGTATGAATCTATCGTGTTGACAGGAGGATATTGCCAAATATTTGAGATATATCAAGTTATATTTGTAATGCGTCTTTGTCGAAATTATCATACAAAGAAAATTATCAATCTGAAAGATTAAAAATTCCGAAATTTGTCCAGTAGTTGTTTTTTACGTACATTTTGCATAAATTGAAACTTTGATGACGTATAATAATAAATTGCGAAACATGTAATACAATAATTTTGTCCTAATAGGAATGTGTCTTGACTGAATAGAATGAAACAATTTTCACTTTTGTTATGGCATCAATAACGAAAAATCGCACTCCACTTATCAGTTTCCGTAAAATGTCCCCCTTGGGGCGACGTAACGGGAATAACGTTGCGCAACATTTAGAGTGTCAAACATCAGTAGAAATCGTGAGGTCATTTTATTATTTGGAGTTAAATTTCATGCATCATTATAATTTTCGAAACACTATGTGGATAAGGTCAATACTAATAAATAGAATTGTAGAAGTATAGTCAAAACAGCATATATCTGACGGTGATACTTATTCTCGGTTGACGTATGTACATATGTAGCAAAGATAAAAAAAAAATGGGACAACCGACTCGTTCTGAAACGATGGAAACTATTTTGAGAATATAAGCCAGTCCACAACCCCACATTTATGTTCTCCTTCTAATCTCTTAAACTTTATTTATTTCACAACAATTTTGAATTTTATGAATTCAATCATTCTTCTTTTTCCGCACGGTAGCGTACAAGGGAGTCATGCAAAATAAGATAAAACATCAAAAAAGTAACGTCATATATGATAAAAACGACGTCATTTTACGTTACACAACATAGCGCGTAACGTCACACCCGACAACCTCACATTACCACTGTACCGAACCAAAGTGGGTAACTGCAGTTACCCACTTCCGACATGGCGGCCAGCGATACAGGTAGGAATTATGCTGTCCCCGTTTTCATATTTGTCTACATTTTTAAAGGTAATTATCTATGCCTCGAGTATTATCTTAACATGATTACGTTATAGGGATCACACTCTCCTGGTTGTGTTGACCATTACTAATGATATGTACGTCATCCCTTAGCGTTACGCGCCTAGCGTAAATTAATGTCGCACAATAGTAATAAGTATTAACCTTATATTTGGCTATGCCTGTTTTGGGGTTGAGGGTATATTAAACAGGAGTGAACTAGACCCGGGGTAATAGAATCAGTGTTAATAACACGTAAATAGAAAATAAACTCCCAGAGAAGGGAGAACCGATGTTTACCGTAGGTAGATAGTGCACGGACTGAGGGTGTTCAATTTAAATAGGGAACAGGCCACGTCCGTGCAATGTAAAATAATATTAGACTGCATCATTTGTATACTCATCTGTCATTGTAATAAAAAAACGACCAAAATAAATATCACGGATGGACTCATCGATGGACCAAGTGAAGAGTTTTGTAAAACAAATTGTCTTATCGCAATTATGTAGTTCTATCAATATGTAGTGTTTTACATTTTAAACTGTATGATACTGGGATTACACAAATGAAAAGATGGACACTGCGACGAGCTCGCACGGGCCTTCTGTCAGTCACAACTTTTTTTTTAAAAAAAAAGAGTCTTAAAACACGAGCTTTCTGCTCGGCATTTCTTTAAAAGAAACTTCAAAGTTCATGGATATGCCTCGGCCTGTTCATAATATAATAATAGAAAATATATGAATACATTTATTTTTAATGAAGCATACCCAACCGGGGGCTGTGCTTCGCCTATATGTACACTGACCAGGAGCTATAGCTGCCTCCCCCGGGGGTATTTGAATACACAAATTGAGAGATTTACGATCTACAAAAAGATAATCGAATATTTATACCTAAATTTCGAATGTACTATTTATAATTTTAAAAAAAACTATAATGTTTAAGCATCTTTTCCACGTACAATTTCCAGTCTAACATATACATATTCTTAAACATTAAGCGCAGAATTGTGAAATTTTATATCATGAATGATTATCTATCTGTTATGTTTTTATTTAAATTAACGCTATTTGATTATTTTGAGAGTCTATAGTTACGTATTCCGTCTTTGCGTATTGCAGAGTTATCTTCTCTTGAGAGCAGGTATTGATTGTTACGTCATTGGTTTGTGTGA
>JAUMHH010070878.1:0-22734 GCA_032359455.1 Chlamys rubida
AAATAAGCCTCTTTATTAAAAAGTCATTTGAACTGAGGAAGGCAGGCTTGCAGAATGCATAAGTATGTAGTTTTTGCGGTCCATTATATAGTATCAATGTCTGTTTGATGTTTGCAGCTCGATCCTTGTAAATTGGATGTAAAAAATGCAATAAAGTTGATTGATTGATTGATTGATATAAAGATCATTTTCGCAGAGAACAAATATATTTACACATGTTGTTTGGTTGATGTTGAGACGAACTAATCCTAGATTTATCCGCATATAACTTTATAAATTGGTATTTTTTTGTAATTCCTGTTTATCTTACATATTAGATGGAGTCATACCTATCTCACAGTTGGACCCGTGGAAGCCGGGCGGACAATGACATACGTAGGATCCGGGGCTATCCTCACACGTAGCTCCGTTAGCACATGGGAATTGTAGACATTCGTTTACACCTGTCACATGAAAAACCTTATATAATTTCTGTATAGAAATAACCCGCACAAATCCATGTTAGTACAAAAGATGTTCATCAACCTGCTTTTATCATCACTGGATGTTCATTATATGTCATGCATTCGAAAAAAACTTGAAATTGACATTTGGCTTTGAGCTATAAACTTTACAATGACTGAAAGTTATGTGAAGGAAAATATAAAGACTAACAAGAACCGATGATTTACCACAATGAACCACATCAACGCGATGGATGTTTTAACAGCAAACCAGGAAGAATAACAGGATTATAAAACATAACGACCTGGTAAAGCTCACGTACCTGTGGAACAGTTGAGTCCTACCCAACCTAATGGACAGGTGCAGTAATAGGAGCCGAACGTGTTTACACATGTACCTGCATTCTTGCAAGGAGCAGCGTCACATTCCGGAATATCTGTATTACACATCACCAAAAGTAATAAAATATCTTACATTTCTATTAGTGATATGTAAAGTTTAATTGTTAAATGATAGTTGATAATTTACTTTAACTTGAAATAAAAGGGTCCCCCACGGTTTACTGACCAATCAGAAACCCGTACTTTCTGTAACAACAGTTCGAACGGTCGAGTTAAATCAGCAATGTTGTGTTGTTGTTATATCCTGGTTGTCGTTTACAAGTAGAACATGTTCAACGTTCCTTATTGTTAGATGAATAACAAATGTATTTCAATACATTGCATACAAATCAAACAATTATCCCTCTCGGTGAAAAGCGTTGTTATTTACCATTATTATCTCCTGATGACGTGAAAAGTGAACTTACAATTCTAAAGGTTAGACATGGTAAAATAATCCGACCCGACGTTGTATCACACATCAACGTTCTTTGTGAATATTCTCTATAATTCTCTATTACTCATAAATTCTACAATATTTCAAGTCATTGAATCATTATTACTCACCAATTCTACAGAACTTCCCAGTAAAGCCCGGCGGACATTCGCAGTAGAATGATCCGAAAGTGTCGAAGCATGTCCCGCCATTTGAGCAAGGGTTTCTATTACATTCCTGTACATCTGTTACAAGAAAAGGCTTAAATAATAATATCAATGATTATCTAGACACGAAATTTACTACTTATTAGAACAACAGACTATAACAGTACTGACTTAAATATCACATGTGTGATTGTTGGCTGTATCAATTTTACCTGTTTCACAGTTGGTTCCCATGAAGCCCTCGGGACAGTCACAGCGGTACGAGCCCTCTAATTCTACACATTTACCGTCGTTTTGACACGGGAACGCAAGGCACTCAGGATCATCTACACGTAAAAATATCCGTAAATACACGAAAACTGGAGGTTCCTCCGGAGGCTTAAATAAGTTAACGATGTCAAAATTGTCTTTATAATTGATGTTCCAAATTATCGATATTTCTAGTAATCAGTGTTTGAGAGTGATAGCATGATATTGTTAGGTAAATACTTAACTTAAATAATTTGCACTATTATTGGTGTAACAAGCAATTGTATTAAAAATAAGTTTAAACTTCTACACAATTATAATGTGGGAATTGTGAATTGGACGCATCGCCATTACCGTGTTCACAGATGGGACCTGTCCAGCCTGGAATGCAGTTACAACTATAGCCCCCGTCTGTGTTGATGCATTCTCCTCGGCTAGAACACACGCCCGTCAAAGTATAGCACTCATTGATGTCTGCAATATATATAAAACATAAAATCAATTTAGTGAAACAATATTACGAACTTGGATAAGTGGAAGTGAAAATGTGATTAAAAATAGTATGTATACTGTATTTCTAACCGTTTTCGAATTGAGTAAGCGAAGATAATATAAAGTGTATTATAGTGAACACTGTCACTTCCATTATAATTATATTAGTCAAATTCTTTAGAAAGGAATATAGTGGGTTATTCTTCAAGGTTTGGATTGCTGAAGTATACCAAATTCAGATATATTTAGACAGATCACTGACTTTGTATACCAGGTGGATTCAACAAACTGATACCTATCATTATAGAGTTATTGGGTACGTCAGAAGTTTTTTTCTTTGCTAATTATTTGTTAAGGAACTTCAATGTTCATTTAAAATGTTTATATGTATGAATATGCATCCTCATGACATTAATTTCAAACTGAAATTCAATCAAGACAAAAACAGGGAGTTAAGAGGTATCAATCAGTAAGGCGATATATCACGAGTTCCCGTAAATACGGAGGCGAGACATCACGAGATCACGTAAAGACGGAGGCGAGACATCACGAGATCTCTCGTAAATACGGAGGCGAGACATCACGAGATCCCCCATAAATACGGAGGCGAGACATCACGAGACCACGTAAATACGGAGGCGAGACATCACGAGATCTCTAATACTGTTTATGTCCGTACAGTCTTACCCAGCTGACAGTTTTGACCGGTGTAACCTGGTAGACATAGACACTTGTAGCCACCTCCAACCTCCTCACAGGTGGCGCCATTGTAACAGGGGTTCGTGGCACACTCCAGTTCATCTATACAAAAAATGCAACGATTAATCATTGACTTGTTACTTTCATAATGACGTCACGTCTTGTACCCGATCGGTTTTGAAATGTATGGCTATATCATAATAATCACAGATCCATGTCTATGTCTTCGTTAACTAGTTCAGATAGGTATCAAGCTTTTATCTCGCATTGTTTTTAACAGTTTCGCCATTTGCGTCTTCGATAATAATATTTCATTATTCAAAATATGCAAACGATTTGGTATGAATGCAATAAACAGTTTTCCTACCTTTTGGCAACATCCGATAATGACCTCATACTTTACTATTTGTTCATATAAAATTAAACAAGCGAGAACCATTCCTTTTCTTCTCTCTCAAATTTTCATAAAAAATCACTATAACAATTGGATTGTTTTACAAATGTTCAAAACATTAATCAGCATCATACTTTTTAAAGCAATGTATCTGAATGCGTACCGACAGTGCAGTTGTCTCCCTTCCAGCCTTGTGGACAGCGACATCTGTATCCTCCCTGAGTGTTGATACACGTCGCTCCATTAGCACAAATACCTTGGTATTCTACACACTCAAATACATCTATAAATAAATAAATAAGTATTTTGAGTAACGACACTGTGTATTCTTTTTTAAATAAAGAGGAGAAATGCTGGTACTTTACTCGAAATAAGTAATAAATGTTAACACAACCCTCTTATATTCGTAGCATAATTTGGAAACAATTTTGCTTTGAATAGAAATGAGCGGATGACCAGAATCACACTGGAGGCATATGATTGTTTTGGATTTGTCGTCAAGCAATATTAACGCAAGCATTCTATTAGGGAACAATATATTCAAATATTTAAATGTTTTGACGATGAGGGTTCGGACATTCGGCTTTCTATAGCATATTGATTAAATTGCTTAAACCGATGGTAAAGTCAGTCTCGACGCTATTTTTTGTAATGAGAGTTTGATGTTAGAATATATTCAACTTAACCCATTTACAGTTTACTTTTGTAACGTATGTTCCTAGAGTTCTGAATCAACGTCTTAGAACTAGATTTCAATTTGCCATACAAGACACACCTGCATCCGGACGTTACCTAATTCGCAGTAGTTTCCTGTCCAGCCGATAGGACAGACACATCGGAACGATCCCTGAGTGTTGAGACAGCTAGCATTATGTTGACACACGTTCAGCGTGCACTCGTTAATGTCCACGTCACAGAGGTCACCAGTCCATCCTCGATCGCACGAGCAGAAGAAGGATCCCGGAATGTTGACGCAAGTTCCACCATTCTGACAGATGTCGGTCTGTCTACATTCATTCACATCTGTCAACAGCAAAAACGGTGATAATGTTCAATTTATCAAATCAACAGGCAAATACATTTGTTTCCAAACGTATAGCGCAACACTTTCTAAATCATATATGGAGTTTAGTACAATCTATTTAATTGCTGAGGAAATATTGGTTAACAAATAAAATAAATGTAAAGATAATTCGTTTAAATAATCAATAACATAGATAGACAGTTTCTACCAACTTACACGACAAGCTAAGAGTAACAATATATCAATATTACTAGCTCATCGACAACTCTTACCGAATTCGCAGTTCGTGCCGGTCCTGCCAGGTACACACATACATATGTAGGAGCCGGGAGTGTTGACACATGAACCATCATACAGACAAGGACTCAAGCTGTTACACTCATTATGGTCTGAAAAATACATACACATGCAAATTTTTATAATAAGTGTTCTCACCTGCAAGCTATTTATCTTAACTCTTCAGAATTAGCGATATTTGCAAACATGTTTGAGTTAATCAAATAGAAAGCTGTTTTTGTCAATGTTTGATACTGTCTTTCATACCTAGGACACGATGGTTGTATCTGTTTGAGAACTTCTGTAACAGCAATCATCGCGTCTGTTTGTACCATCTCACACTTCATACTTATAACTGGTGTTGTCTGATTTCTGTTAGTTTTCGGTTTATCCACTCACCATTCTTACTGAGGCTGGATCACATTTATAAAGACTATTTAGTAACGCATTGTATCGACTCATCGTCCTGACAAAGACTGAACCCTTTCCATAAAACAATTTAGTCATTCAATGTATCCACTCATCGTCCTTACAAACACATAACGACAATTCAGTCATTCAATGTATCTATTTATCGTCCTGACAAACACAAAACGACAATTCAGTCATTCAATGTATCCACTTTACGTCCTGACAAACATATAACGACAATTCAGTCATATATTGTATCCACTTACCCTCCTGACAATGTTTTCCGGTCCAGCCCATTGGGCATTTGCAGTAGTAGGAGCCAGGAGTGTTCTCACACTGCCCTCCGTTCTGACACATGTTCACTTCACACTCGTCCACGTCTTCAATGAAAAGAGGAAATTAAGCATGAGGAAGAATGCAAAAGTTACAGCTAGGTATACACATTTTTTACTGATTTCCTTTTGACAATATCCATAATTATACAAAGAATATTAAACTAAAATATTCGTAATGTTTGTAATACCAGTCAAAATCAAATCGATAAATATTTGTTTGAAAAGAATCTTTACCCTATGTAGTAAATTCATGAACGTATCCCAAGAACGCTACACTGCAGGTCTAAGCCACTCACCGTATTCACAGAAAGCTCCTTTCCATCCTGGAGGACAGATACAGTTGCTCTTGCCTTGTTGTGTGGTCTGGATACAAGTGGAGCCGTGCTGGCATCTGTTCAGTAGGCAGGGTATCATAGCTGTGGACGAGGGAAAGGTACAGAGTTATAGTATCATAGCTGTGGACGAGGGAAAGGTACAGAGTTATAGTATCATAATAGTACAGAATTATAGCCAGTAAAGGCACCGTGTTATGTAGCTGTAAAGACAACCAAAATAATAAACTGAAAGTAAAAAGCACACCCCGTATCAATCTTATTTTGTGACGGTTTTGTCTGGCCTTTGTAAACTGCTTCGATTACGGAATATCGATAGTCTGAACAACTTGATATCCGACAAATGTTCAGACTCTTAATAGCCGACATTTCGAAATGGTGTATTTCAATATATCAATGAAACAGTCTCTCAAAACTAAAACAGATTCAGAACATATGCATCTGGAAAGTACGTGTTCTGTATCTTACTGAGTGAAGTGGTGGCTTCGGGGAAGGCCGGTGTGGTCGAGATGTGGGGATGTTGTGAATGATCCTCCATAGTCCAGTTGGACGGCTTCATGTGCACCTTACAACTTCCGGTTTCCAGGAGTAAATTGTCCAACCGGAAGTAGTCCTTCCCTGCAATGACAGACTTAGGGGCGTTGATCTGAAGGATGTCCACCGACAGACCACCCAGACTGGACGTGAAGGCGTGACTGAAGTAACTGCTGAACGTGATCGTCTTGGGTAAAGCTTTAAGGCTTAAAACAAGAAATCGGATACATACATTATGCTATTCCTTAAAGTAGGTGTAGTTACATACATTCATTAGTACCATGTTCGCTTGATTAACCAGTAAAACAGGTAGTAAAAATTGCTACAATGGAGATATGTAAAGAATCAATTGATCATTACAACGTCACCTTCTCAATATTAATATTCCATTCTCATGTTTGAAGGATACAAAAGAAAACATACCCGAAATTCATTATATAACATTCCAAGAACTCGGAGTTCAGTACACTGTTGTTGTAGAACTTTCGTACCTGTAAAAAGTTAAAAATCAAAACAAAATCAAATTCTTGGAATACATTTTGTACAATAATGATGGGCTTTGGAATCAATGTCTAAGAGGAGAAGGGCAAAAATAATTTAATTTTTCATTACTTCTCTGTTTCCTAAATGAAATTCCAACGTAAGAAGGTGTGTATCCATATTTTTCAATCAAATAAACGAGTAACATTTTTTTAAGTTGGAATCTTTTTATAAATAAAGTGGAGGATGACATCCGCAACCTAAACAGGGTTATACGTCATTAACAACATATTTGTCTTTTTCGTGACCGCTTGTTAAATTGTACTTTAGACACCAAGAGAGTGTTTACATCATTACAATTTGTCTTCTCCTGTAGTTCAAATGGATACGTTACGCGGTCTGATTATTCTATGCCTACACCATTGCACTGTTGTTCATATGGATACTTACATCACTACACAGACTCTTCTCCTGTTGTTTAAATGGATACTTACATCACTACACAGACTCTTCTCCTGTTGTTTAAATGGATACGTGGCGCGGTCGGAGTATTCAATAGGTAGAGTCTTGTTGTACAAATTACAGGTCAGTTCCACCTTCGTCGCCGCTAAAATTACAACGTATATCATTAGCACCAAAGTAGTTGTAGAATCAATTTGTTGTATAACGGTAAATAGGAATTTAGATTCAAATATGATTTTCTCATATAACTTACCTAATATTGGTTTTGTTAATGATTAAATTACCTTAGATATGTTAAAAACGAAACACCGAGGATATAGTTAGAGTAAAACATTCTTAAAATATAATATATGGTATTGTTTGATATGATACAAAGAGTAAATTTTCCATGTCAAACATATCCATTAAAATGAATTGCAGAATACTTAACATTTTAACATTTCCTATTGCGGTATCATATTATTGAAATAAATAAAAACGACTAAACTAAATAATCATATTAGAACCGGTTTCAATAAAGTTCAAAACAATTATTCTTAAAGAATCAAAGGATTTTGTTGCTTTCTAATATTCTAATTAATCCCGCAGATCGGAATTTCTACATGTCCTTAACCAGAAGATGAAATGAAGTGAAATATTTACAATACACAATGGTGGTCGTTGCAGGCATGGTGCTAGTCGATGTCGGAAAGATATTGATAGTCTTTGTGTCCACTGTGTAATTTGTGACTTTCAGGTCAAGGTCAGACCTGTCCCATATCAGCTTCAGATTCCCGACATCCACCAAATCAAAGCCGTCCCGATTTTCATGAGGAGCAACATTCTTGAATACATGTGTGATGTCATCCCGTATGTATTCTCCGTTTGGAGCCGAAAATGTAAGATGGAAGTTGACATTGCTTGGGAAACGTCTACAGAAGAAAAATGCTTAGCATCAATTTGATGCAATATGTATAACATCAAAACTGTCTAATGTTACCGAATTGATACAATGTGTCAGACTTAAACATGTTATAAGTGTTTACTTACTGGAAGTAGTCGATCTGACACTGCTGTAAATGTTTGGAAACGCTGGCAGACTTGAAGAAACGACGTAACTGGAAAGAAATTGAATATCGTTAAAATCTATGTCACCTGCGCTGCTTTTTATATATTAGCTGAATGCCCAAATTATATAATTCACACAAATATTCAATTCATTGATATCAGTAGGTAATCACTTTACCAAATCTATTTGTTATGAACAAGTCGCATTTCATTTGTCAACTACAGTATTTCTGCTCATCTTATTTAAGTACGACTCAAACATATTGCTTAAAGTATATCATATCAATGAATTACTTCATCACAGAATGTAGACTGGATTTCATGATATCGCTGAGAGTTTGGATTGGCTAGATCGCTTGTGTATTTGAAGTCGTAGAGTCCATACGTCATGTTGGCATAGGTGGCATCTAAAAAATACAAAAAAATGCTTAAAATAAAATTTTCATTTATCAATTATTAGCATTAAACAATTTTATTTTCAAATATTTTTGATAAAGGGGAAAGACATTTTGATAAACCACATTAATCCAAGGGTAAGATAGCAAGAATATGAAACTCCGTGGTATATTTTCATCATAAAAATCAGTTTTCAGTGAAGTTCTGGGCTGCACTGCTAGTTATAACATTTTGTGTCACATATCTAACATAGTGTTATATGCATTACATAATGAGCTGTCAATGAATCTGCTACGATCACCGAGCACGCCAACAAATCCTCTATGCAAAAGGTTGATTGTTTAAGATAAACAACAATGTCCACTTCCTATAGGACTACTTACTATAGGACTATCTATACTTCAACAAAGTGACCAACTGATCATTTTCTGTTCTTATCTTTATCCATCTCTAAAAACTATATATCTAGTTTACTTCTACATGGATGAAAAGAGGATGACCTACCGTACACGACATAGACAGTGGAGGTCCCGGAGCTTCCAGGCATGGTTAACATTGGAGTCTCACTGACATAAACGGTCTTCGTCAGAGTATCTATCTGCATTGACGTGGTCAATGTGGACTGGGCGCCCTTCGTCGGCATAATGGTGGCCTCTGTTCGCCATACGATCTTGACCTCGATACCCTCCAGGATGACCAGAAGGTCGCCGACTAGGTAAGTCTTTAGCTTGTCTATCTCCGAGTCTTTGTCGTCTACTATAAACTCGGGAGCGTTCTCTTTGATCAGTGATATAAAGTGGTTCACACTGAATCCCCAGGGATGTTTAAACATCAGGGAAAACTGACCCTTACTGTAGCTTTTCCCCTGATCTGATGGCCTGTAACAGCAAAGTTTGTAGTGGCGTTTCTTCGAAATATATAAAGCAGACAGTGAACATATTTCGTCTTTTCGTATCGCAGGTATTGATTGTTACGTCGTTAGTTTGTGAGAGTAACGTCATCAATTTTTGAGAAAACGACGTAATTTTCTCACACAAACCAATGACGTAACAATCAATACCTGCTCACAAGAGAAGATAACTCTGCAATACGCAAAGACGGAATACAAGGAAACATAAGACATTCCTCCTGTTCACTCAATATTGTAACACATCTCATTTCTGCTCTTTGCGACTTATTACCTTCCTTTGCTAGTCTCTAATTTTTCATTTCAAATTAATTTTATTGTACCAAAATGTGAACAAATGGATTAGGCACAGGAATTGCGTATATACGCTCTTTCTCTTCACCATTAACACTGTCCACGTTGATTTAACGCTGTCCCTTGAAATGTTCAAATATCATTACATCAGTTATTTACAGGATATACAATTGCTATTGTCCAAAACACTAAATTACGTATCTATCAAATTACATAACTGAGAATATTTACTCACAGGAATCCTGTCATTGTACATGTTTGAAAGGAATCTTTCAGGTCACTTCGCACATAAAATGTTTCCAACTGGAAAGAAAGAAAACGAAAAAGACATGATCTATATTGTCATATTAAAATATGTGTTCATTGAAATTGTTTTTTTGAGTGTGGGCAACTTTGACGTTATCTTATAGCAAGTTTTGTAACCTGAGATGATGTTTACTTTGCCTGTGTTGACATATTTGGGTTTTTGTTGAGCTATATTTCCATAGGACCATAAAAGATTTTTTTTTATAAATGATTAAGTGACATACATTTTTACAGAATGCTCGTGCCAGTCCGGACGCTCGTGCTGAGTTAATGTCCTTGAGAATGTTGGTGTATGTAAGGTTGTACAGATATACGGTCAGTTCTGCTATCATCGTCTGGTCAGCTGTCAACACAATCAAATTAATTAGTAATAAAGATAATAAAGCTGTATCATTTAACGAGGGTAAATATAAACAATATGAATACTTGTTTACATAGGTTGGTAGTATAGCAGTAATATCCTGTGTAAACATGTTATGATGACGCTGTGAAATGTAAAACTATACAAGAGATATCTACAAATAATGATACACAGTCCTTACTGCCACATATTTGAAAGGCAAAACAAAAGAGTTTCAAAATGTACTTTTATGATATGGCACAAGCCGTCACGAATAGAAATCCCTGATAAAGGTAAAAGGGCACACTAATTATCACGTTAAATTGAAATTACTTAAATGAATTGGTGTGTATGACCAAGCAGCCTTAGTGAAGGGAAATGATTATAGCATATTTTCTGTTGGTGTCTTTTTTTTTAATATTACTTTATAAAATTTATGTTTGAACGTATTCAATGTTGTTTACGAACAAATGAGTGTGCGCATGCGTAGTTAACGTTACTTACGAGCAGGGGTGCTTGGCGTTGGTTTTATCGTAGTGGTGGAGGCTGGTCCGAGGTCAATCCCTACGTCTATGATATCAACGTTTCCGCCATCAAAAGGCTCAATTAGAAGTGTTCCGATCATCCTCAGTTCGATGTCATTCACTCGGATCTTTTTGGATTTATCTTTTATCACTTGTATCACGTGATTCTGCATGAGTGGGTATCGTTTACCCTTAAATTGCACGTGAGTGTTCACTGTGACGGGGTTATTACTAAAACATGATGATCAGAACATGTATAAAACGAACATATGATACTTTTTATCAATATATCCAATTGTATATAATGCACTAGCAATAAGAATCACAATGATGCAATTTATAAATAATTGAATAAAACAAAACATAACTTACCCAAATCCTTGCACCTCACAATTATAATACCGGTGACTAAGCAGGCTTGTGCGGAAAATGTTCTCTATCTATAAATGCAAACGGAGATATGAATGGATATGAAATAATCATCCAATCAATAAATATATAAGATTATGTATGAAAGAGAAACAAGCGAATCGGAAAATTAAAATCGGTATAAATGGTATATAACTAATGCAGTCAGGACAGTTTCCACAAAGAAGCGTTTAAAATATTGCCACAAAAGTATTCTCTTAAAAAATAAGATATCAACTCACATCCTGACAGAATGGCAGAGAGTGACGTAGATATTCGTTAGAGAAGTTAAACGCCAGATCATCAGTCCACGTCAGATTGAACACGCGTACCGTCAGATTTATCATCACTGCGTCTAAACAAACAAACATAGGCTCCTCATTGTTAATAGTATAGGAAGTATCTTAACTACAAATGCATGCAGCAACATAGTGGAATATTGTTGAAATATGATTTCGTTATCATTACAATCGTCGTGTAGTTATTGTGTCACTGAAATTAAAGTATGACTATATTCAATAATATCGATTTTACACCGAAGGACAAAAGTACCATTACAAGAATTACAATCATGAAGAATATATTCTCATTCAAAAGACATTGAGAACTCGACTTATTGTCGTTAACATACGGGACATGTTGTGACCGGCGTTACTGATTCCACATTCTGCTATGACTAGCCTTACTAACGGTCACATATCTTAAACAGACTTTGGGAGTACCTACCCATACCTGTCAAGTCTCTATATTTAAGGGAGTCCCTTAATGTTTTATCATCTTTTCTTACAGTTAAAATCAGCAGAATTCCATTCAGTTTGCTTTTCCCCTCAAATTCAATTATTCTCTTGTCAATTAGGGGTCATTTAAATAACTATTTACACATTTGCAGATTTCGCCACACGATCTCCCCCGTTTAGAAATAAGCAGTTGGTAAGTATGCGTACCTATGACACCGTAATCTGGGATCGGCGTCGGCGGCATTGGAACAATCATATTTGTGATGTCTACAACAAAGTCTTTTATCAACATCACATGGAAGCCGTCCTTAAATATCTTTTTCGTTCTGTCTCGTAACGTCCGCATTATCTCCCCTTCCGTGACGAGACCCGCGAAAGACAGGTCGAAATCCACCATCACAGTTTTCCCGCTTTGTGTCCTAGAAGAAAGAGTGATAGGTGTGATATTAAGATTTGTTGAATGAAAGAAGCCTGTTACAAAAGATTAAATTGAATGCTTAAAGTTAAGATCATCAATTTACTGTAAATTAATAATGCTTATTTAAATTCTCGAGTCAAATCGAGATGAGAAACGATATCGAAGTTCGATATCTGCCTGATATGGAGTCATACACATCTTAAGAAGGGATTTATTCCTACGATTATTCTTTTCGCGAGTTAAAGTTTTTCTCTGACATCGTTGTAAGTAAAATAAAAATATTCATAAGCGTAAAATTAATGATTTTAGAAAAGTTAATAACATAATGGATAAGTAATGGTATTTAAACAACTGTAGCCTATATAATTGATTTACCTTTTTGTTAGAGAGTTTCAGCATCGTACATTGGAATAATATCGAATATTAAAGTAATAATTACACAACAAACACCTTCTAAGTAACGATACGTCAGATCAAAAGAAGCAATTACATTATCAGTACTTACCCAAGTATGCCTGAACACTGGCAGGCGATAGGATTTGGATTTATTCTGAAAATGGAGACAATAAGAAAACATATTCTTTTTTATCATTTACATAGGAGACTCCAAAGGGACATAACACCATCAAATAACTTCGATATGTAACCATATAACATCTAATAAATTTAATAATTAGAAAACATGTTATTGAATTATCATGATGATATGAACATGTTTCTTACAACCATTGTCCGTTATGACAGTGCGTGAGAGCTTTGATTAATTGTCACTTGTTACTTGCGTGGTAAGAGAGAAATTGTGTTATTTATAACTTTTAATTTATATGTCATTTATTAGTATTACTTGTATAGCGCTGGGTGAAGGAGAAGAATGACATTGTCTCCTTCCTCTCATAGTAGACTGGATGTAAAGGTGTTGGAAATGGCTAATTGTTACGTAATTGTACAATTGTTCCCTGTACATATGACACTTTAATAAACTATTTTGAATCGAATTTAAATATTTGTTATTAATCATTAATCATTTTTGTTACCTGAGAGCTTTAACACTGCAGGCCCGGTACTTGTCAGAAATGAAGCCGGCATTCTCAAAGTATTTATCCACCTGTAATACAAAAGGGTCGACAATTTAACGGCTTTATCAACTGATTGTATACACATTATTACACACATTATTACACACCATTGTTTGAACTTACATATCGATACGTCCGATAAATACGTAGTCTACCACATCGTATAGTAACTAAAGAGAGCATGTAAGATTATCATAATTTTTTCATCATATTCAATTTTTAATTCTTCACAAAGTGGTAATAATATTTTACAAGGAGTTTATTTAAGTATGACATCATTGTCATTTAAGATGTTTTTTTCCGTTTGCAATAATCTCAGTTTTCGTTCTTTGTACAAAACAGTAGAAATACTAAATACAAACAGAATCTGTACACAGGCACCTAGGGCTGATAGCAGTTACATGTACCATTTTATCGTTCTTTATATGATGAAGTAAAAACAACCCAATGTAAGTAGTACTAAATAAAGTATTCTTAAATATTCTATTATATAAGGTCCTGCTATTTCCACCAATGTTTCTTGTACTGGTATATATACTATCTTATTTGGTGACTAAATAGTGGGACAGACAGATTAACGCAAGCTTAATAGTGAGACAATTAAAGCAAAGAGCAGGTTGTGGCTTAGTCAGAGGTGGTGACTAGATAGTGGGACAAACAGATTAACGCAAGCTTAATAATAGTGTGACAATTAAAACGAAGAGCAGGTTGTGGCTTAGTCAGAGGTGGTGACTAGATAGTGGGACAAATAGATTAACGCAAGCTTAATAGTGTGACAATTAAAGCGAAGAGCAGGTTGGGGCTTAGTCAGAGGTGGTGACTAGATAGTGGGACAAACAGATTAACGCAAGCTTAATAGTGTGACAATTAGATCGAAGAGCAGGTTGTGGCTTAGTCAGAGGTGGTGACTAGATAGTGGGACAACCAAATCAGTCGCGACTTGATAGTGGAAGAGGTATCCCAGTAGGGGTAGGATAGAGTGAAAAGTGGTGAATTGATATTACGAAACACCAGTGAAGGAATGGCTGGATAATGACCTATCTACACTGTATATTGATGGCAGTAGGAGGGTAGAGAGGAAGTTGCTTGATTGACGAGGCTACAAAACAAACCGAATTTATCTTTTATTAATTCCATTCCTATGGCTATCACCATTATTGCAAGTTTCATATCAATTGAGAATATAAACGATATGTTTCTTTACCTTAGAACAATGACCTCAGAACACTCTTACCCATCCTAGCATTGACCTCGCATTACACGAAACATCGTAAAAACTCCCGATATAAAATATCATTAATGACGTCACAAACAAATCGAGTGATTCTGACCAATGAGCATGCTGTTTAGATCCTGTCGCGGGATTGCTGTGTGACACATTAATTATCGACCATGATATGCGTCAGTTGGTCCACTGATCTGTGTCCGAGGGGACGTTTACGGCGTTGTTATTGGTGTGGTCATTGCTCGGCAATAATTCGGCCATCACAATACCACTAATCCATCAAGTGACCAGTCAAGCAGCCCCGGCTTTAGTTGGAGACGATATGTACTACTGTCTGCGAATTTATGTTTTTTTTTTATTTTCATTTATTTTTAATTAACGACTTAAAATATTCAACCGGTCCCTATCTAGTTGACACACAATAGGATGTAGCAAATATCGTGACCTTGAATTAAAAAAAATAAAACAAGAAGAAATATGCCTAATTATGCAATAAACACGTAAAAAGAATCGTTAACATTACTAGATTCTTACCTCTGCACAGAACGGGTCTGCTATGTTCTGGAAGTGCGCAGAGGACATGTTGGCCATTTCCGGGTGCCACGTCTGGTTAAGTAAAGGCACCGCCACATTGGCCGTGTGTGCGTCTGTAAGAGGTGAACAGGTGGCCATGGTATAATGTCAACACACCTCATACAGTAAACAAAATATCTCCCTATACAACACACCTCATACAGTAAACAAAATATCTCATAACCTATACAACACACCTCATACAGGAAACTTAATATCTTATAACCTATACAACACACCTCATACAGTAAACAAATATCTCATAACCTATACAACACACCTCATACAGGAAACAAAATATCTTATAACCCATACAACACACCTCATACAGTAAACAAAATATCTTATAGCCTATACAACACACCTCATACAGTAAACAAAATATCTTATAACCTATACAACACACCTCATACAGTAAACTTAATATCTTATAGCCTATACAACACACTTCATACAGTAAACTTAATATCTTATAACCTATACAACACACCTCATACAGTAAACAAAATATCTCATAACCTATACAACACACCTCATACAGTAAACAAAATATCTTATATTTATATATAAACTAACAAAACACATATAAGTTAACAAGGCATCTTTAAAAGTGCACAAGATATGAAATTGCACAAGATATCTTATAATCTACAAGAGATATAACAGCATAAGATATAATTTATACATTATATCACATACTTCAAAGGAATTACTCCAACTTTCAAAAATGTTTTTTGTTTTTTCCCTTTAATTTGTGATATTTCTTCTCAATAGGTAAATCGTTCCACTAAAATTATATCAAAAAGCAATGTGTTAAAAACAAAAGTCTAGAGTGAAGAGGATATTTACAACGATATTTCATAACGTTTCTGTTATTCATCCTTATAAATATGAAAGTGTATGAAAATCTCTTTAGAAAATATATATAATGCCTCTAAAATTATACAAGATATCTCATAAACATTTGTTAATATGTAATAAATACGAGATCTTTCTTATATACTTTTGTTCAAGCGATAGCCCTTAGCGTTAGTAAGATATAACAGACATCTGATATGATTAATGCAGTATTTAACAATGTTTGTAAGATATAACAGACATCTGATATGATTAATGCAGTATTTAACAATGTTTATAAGATATAACAGACATCTGATATGATTAATGCAGTATTTAACAATGTTTATAAGATATAACAGGCAATATTTGGGATATCTGATATAATTAATGCAGTGTTTAACAATGTTTATAAGATATAACAGGCAATATTTGGGATCTCTGATATGATTCATGCAGTATTTAACAATGTTTATAAGATATAACAGGCAATATTTGGGATCTCTGATATGATTAATGCAGTATTTAACAATGTTTATAAGATATAACAGACAATATTTGGAATATCTGATATGATTAATGCAGTATTTAACAATAAGGTACCTTATACAGCGAACAAATTGTTTGTTCGTTACTTTAACAAAGATTAATCAATGGGACATCTCAAGTTGAATAGTTCTCAAAATTGAGATGTTTGATACAGGTGTGACTAGTTAGGTCAAACAACAGCAGTACATATGTAGGTACAGTATAGAATATAGAGTGCCATGTTGTTTATATAACACGGTGTAAGAGATGAGGTGTGTCAAAGGTTATGCGAGTGTGAAGATTGAGATTTAATTACCACGTAACTTACTTGGACTGTAGTACCCAGGAGCTAAAAGGTAAAGAAAAGATAAAATGATTAAAATGTTAATCCTGTTACATCGCCTTCTTAAGCGAGTTATTTCATCACTATATCTCGTTCGGGTAAGGTTTAGTGCCCGAGGATATAACACACTGGTTCCTTCCACATAGCGTGATTAACATGCTGGGTAAATTTACCACACAACTACGTATACGTCTATATAATGTATTCCAACATGAATCTTACCCTATTTATCAACAGTGAAAATCAGACACTCTCTACACATTGTCTATGTATAAACAGCGAAACAGTCTAAGTATTTTAAGATATGTGTTATTCGAAATTTGCATCGTGCCAATTTTATAGGTATTATATACAAGTATAAAAGCGTTCAAACAAGATAAAAGAACGACTCTTTAACTCGTTCGTACGACTTGTGTCCTTTTTTATTCCTAAAACATGGCACGAATAAGCCTTTGTAGGCTGGAGATAGTCGATAATATAAAGAATATCCTAATATTATTACGTACATTATATATACACATGATACTAAAATATTAGATAATATATAAAGAATATTACTATGTACATTATATAAACACATGAGACTATCACTATTTTAAAGTACGGAAGTACTTCACATTGAGAAGAGAGGATATATTTATTACCATTGGGCTTGTTATCTCATTCTCATTTTCACGTAGACGATATTAATATTATTATTTACATTATATATACACCGGTAACTATCACTATTTTAAAGTACGGAAGTACTACACACTGAGAAAAGAGATGTTTATTATCATTGGGCTTGTTATCTCATTCTCATATTCATGTAGAAGATATTTAGAAAGCATCTCCGTCACATTTCTACACAAACTGAAGTGTTTACAAAACCATGAACAAAAACAACGCGTGTTAAGTAAGACACTAGGAGGTGGTCCCATGTTTTACATTAAGTTCTCTAAAACCTCTGTCTTTCTGCACTCGGCAAAGGTTCTTGCAGAAAGCAATCACATTGGTTTTAGTACAGTGTATTCTAAATTCTTTACTAATACTTAGTAAAACCGACGCGGTAAAATTTTCTTAAAGGTTGGGATAAAGTCAGAGGGGCGGGTCCAGATATTTTTCAGAGGGTTGTCACCACTGCAAATTTGTAGTTTACTTTGCGACGCATGTGATCTGAACAATGTCATAACGCACACAATTAAGTTATACACCTGTCTTTGTCTTGTTCTTTTTTAAGGGTCTCTATTTTAATCTTTCCTCACTTCTGTTTTAAGGGTCTCTATTTTAATCTTTACTCATTTCTGTTTTGCTCGATTTGTTTCAGTAAAATGCCCGAGTAAAAGGAATCATTAACATCATTTAATTTTGTTTATTGATATCAATTTTCTTAAGAATTGTTTTCCCCTAGTTTCTGTTAAATAAGTATACTACAAAAATATGCTCAGCAGCAGCTGTAATAACCTGTCCGATTGTCGTATCAGGTTTGTTAATATGATCTCGTTTAATAGATGAAAAGTCCGAGGTCCTCGACGGGGATTTGTCGGGAACTTTCATCTATAGTCATTGTGTCATCTTCTAACTCATCCTTTTGAGGTGGATACATCATAATCCAACAACGACCATTCATCAGCCCTAACACACCGCGGTCCTACCTCTACCTACTTGCCAGCGTCCTGTCAGGGGTCGTGACCTCTAGGCAGGGTCAAGCCCCGAGGTCATACTGCACTCACCGCAGTCACATTAGCGCCTAACCCCTAACGTTAACGGTTAGATTTCAGAGAGTGATATATATTAATTATACACACACCTCGTGACGTCATTTTCTTTAGCATAGGCGTGTATGTCACGTGATTTGACCACAGCGTTGTGATAACGCAACGAATAAATCATAATGTTTCATTTGTTAATTTAAAATACGGAAATCTTTTCTTTTGACTAAATCATGCCGAAGCGAAACTTAAAACATGTTATACATACTTTTGTGTGGTTAAATTTTGATATTTAGATCATAAGCGAATTGTTCAATAATTCTTCAAGTACTCTGATCGATTGAGGTTTTATTTCATCCTTTCAATATCTGTAGTTGGCGTATTAACACAATTCGCCAGAACTACTTCTGAATGATTATCTTCTTTTATTGTAATATCTGTGAATACTGTAGATAATAATTCAATCGCTTACTTCCAAAATTGTATTGTTTTGTAAATAAAGGTTGGAAGGCTCGCCATAGTAAAGTTTAGTAGGTTAGACCAATTGGATTTTCAACTTTTCGGCCCCAAGCATCACCGATGAGTCCTAGAAGGACGAAACAGCTGTATGATGCAGTGTAATGTATGTTTGTCATGCTGTATCTATTACCAAATGTATAAGGTACGGTCTCATGTATGTGTCTTAGTTTCATAATCTCGTTCAGTAACGGATACATACTTTGTGACGTCACAGTTTGCCCTGTCCGGTGAAGTCATAGTACATTTACTTCACTAATGTGTTTTATATCTATTTATCGTTGGGAGGGGATTGAAGGATTAGCTTGTCTTGATACTCCATAACAAACAGTAATCTGAGTGTATCAGCTTAATATGCTTCAGATAAGATCTGGCCCTGTGGACGTTTGGTCCACGGAATACACCTGTCCCAAAGACAAGTGGGATGATAAGACGGCGAGTGACAGCGCGTGCGATACACCTCCGCCCTCGGCCTATAACAAATTTGAGCAGTCATTTCTCATTGTATATCCGAAGCCGTTAATTTTTCACCACCAGACGGCGCTTCAGGCTCTATAACACATATAAGACTTTTACAGGTGATGCCACCTTACGCCGAGTTCAACTCTCTGAAAATATCGTAGCCTCCCTCGATGTTTATCTGTTACCTAGATCTCTCTCGTAATACCTACCGAGTTCTTCACTCTCTCTCTCTCTGACCATAAATTATATACTTTTTTAAAAATATTTACATTCATCATTTCTTCGGCTTAGTAAACTCTGACTGCGTATAAATTATGGTATACGCAATAAAAATAAGGCTTGGCGGATTGATACCTGTTTCGAATATGGCGCCCTTCTCGCTTCAGCGAGATAACTGTTTGATGACAGTTATTGTTTCGTTCCTTCAACATCTAGAATCATGAAACATATTCGGGATCCATTATGTCTGATTATACAACAAAGGGATGTTGGCAAACTTCTTATTCCATGGAAGCAAATTCAAAATTCTTTGACGGTGAAGTAAAAATGGTCGACCGCGTCACTACCAGAGAAGTGTGTCAATGCGTGTACATAACGACCGTTATAAATAAATAAATAAAAAATTTCGAAGTGCTACTTATATTACCTAGTTAAAAATGTCAAAGCGATGAAGAGAAGAAAAATAGTGTTGTTCACTGCGTATTATATAAATGTACCCATATAACGATGTGGATTCACTGGAACTATATTATCCTAGCAACCACGGCTACCGTAGTTACCATCGTAGCAACCCGCTTCGACTGTTTTCTTCTTTGTAAAACATTTGTACATTATTTATGATGTAAATATAAGGATTGACCTTCATTTATATTCATATTTACGAAAATATTCTCTATGGAGCGCTAGTGCGCACCATACAAAATGTTCGTTGCCAACTGCGTTCATACTACCGTATACGCCGTCAAAATGAAGGTCAATCCTTAGATAATTAACACTTGGTGTGATTGACACCACGCGGCATGAATTTTCCGACGTCACACATTATTGTGACTTCACATCTTCCATGAAGTAATATTTATAGATTATCGCACTATTTTTTCCGGGTTTGCCGTGAGATCATTTTCTCAATCGCGAGCACGTGGATAAAACTGAAGAGAGGCCACCGCAGCTTGACTCGAGATTTTATCCACGTGCGAGCGATGAGAAAACTGTTTGAACGACAAACTCTGAAAATACTGTGTGATAAACTGTTTATCATCTTTTTACTACTACCTTATATATTTCTTCATTTACAAAAGTAAATTAAACACCATAATTTCCAAACTACTTCTAGGCCCAATGGTCATCGATCGCAAATCCTCGGCCTGTGACAAACGTAAACAAATTGAAGATTTGCGCGGAAGAATACCATAAACCTTAAAACTTTGTAGAAAAAATATTTTCTAAAACAATCTTATCGTCATTGGCTTTTCCATATTTACATTTACGCTTGAAATGGTGTTGTTATTCTCACAATATATTTTCGTAACTTTGTATTGATATGTTTATGACGAACTATTTTCTTACGCGGATCACTTTTGTGTGGACACTATTTCCAGTTTCGGACGTCACCTGGCGCGAGCAGACGTTCTGTTTTGAGAAAATGCGTTCTCAAGTGCTGGAGAATGGGAAAATCCGTTCTCAAGTTCTTCTCAAGTCGTTCTTAACTTCTTCTCATACTGATTACCAATGTTAATTGATTTATCATGCTACCGGTAGGTGGTATAAAGTAGTACACTTTATATAGGTGATAATATATATTCTGATCGGATAAGTCTTCCTAATATCATCTACTCGTTGAAGATGGTAAATTATCTTTGAGAAATCACTCACCCTATCAGATATTTTCAGATATTATTTTATCTCATGCCAACAAGGGGCACCTGGAAGCCAGATACCAGAGTTCGTATTTCAATGCAATTGCAAAAATCTCTATGCGGATCAAAAAAGGATAATCTAAGATCACTTGCAAACGTTGGATGAGCGAAATAACACCAATAATCCGAACGCTCAGTGACGTTCTCACGTGTGTCAGTAACCATACTTACCGTCCATCAACAGGAAGTACACCAAGAGTCCCACACCGAACGCTATAAGTAACGCCCCCACAAGTAACAGCAGTACCAAACCCAGCCTCTTCTGTTTATGTCTTTCACCGGATTTCAATTTCCTTTTGCTGTTTATTGATGAGTCACTGGCTGAGGTATTGTACATCTCGTTTCCCACCGCTAACCCCGGGCCTGAACCCAGGGTGTTGTTGGTATTATAGTGATGATGGTGACGGTGTTTTTCTGTTCTGTGATAATTTCCATATTCATCTTCATACCCATCGTTGTCATGGTAGCGTCTTTGTAACTGGAAGAAACAATAATGTATGATAAAAGTTGAAACATGTATTAAATTAATTGATTACAGAAATTATAGAAAGTATGCAATTAAAACACTGGTAACAATGTGATTTGCTGGCAGCTCTGTTGGTTTTTCAATTTACATTCCCATTGTATTACGATTGTATGCAAGTAAGAACTAACACCACTTTTTCAAAGAGAAAGTTTTCGTGTATTTCCGTAATTTTTTCATAGTTACTATGTGCAATTATTATCACAGGGGACTCAATCACAGAAAAAATATCATCGATCAGGGGAGATAATCCTGGTCAACGTTTGACAGGGAAATTAATTAATCAAATAATGATCAAAGGAAGTAATTATGGTCAATCAAGTCAATCAAGGGTGGTCGGGTGGTGCAGTGGCTTGTCTTTCACCAAGGCGGCCGGGGTTCGATACCCCGATCGGACGTGCAAAAGTATGGGGTCACCTGCCAGAACACGTGTGTTTTCTCCGGGTTCTCCGGTTTCCTCCCACAATAAGATGCGCGCTAACATCCGGGCCAACAAAAGTGATTAATATAAGTTGAAATAACTTGTTTCATAATTGTTGTAAAATAAAT
>JAUMHH010070989.1:0-22733 GCA_032359455.1 Chlamys rubida
TTGGTGAGATATGATTATTGTTTGATTTGCTGTTTTGCTGCCCTGGGTGAGATATGTGTAATGTTAGATTTGCTGTTTTGCTGCCCTGGGTGACATATGTGTAATGTTAGATTTGCTGTTTTGCTGCCCTGGGTGACATATGTGTAATGATAGATTTGCTGTGTTGCAGCCCACTGATACAATGTAAGAGGTGTTGTGTTAATTTTCTTTTTTCCATTTATAATTGGAAGGATAGTTAAGATTTAATATTTTCTGTTTTGGCAGCCTTTGGTAAGATCGGAGTGATAACAGAGGAGATCACGGAGACATTACTGTGGGCTGTGAGGTATGAGGAAAACTCGGCAGTCAGGGCTGAAGCTTGTCACACTCTCATGTGCCTGGAGCTGAAGACCCCCGAGGTCGCAGAGGTTCTACAGGAACGCTTCCTGGTGGAGTCCAGCGATGTTGTTAGAGAGTAAGTAAATAAAACAACAGCCTTATAGAAATCTGATCGCCAGCTGCACAAAATATAAAACAGGTTGGCAATAATGAAAAGAAGTAAATACAGATAATTATCAATATAGTTAGGAGATTGAAAAGGGGCAGCATAACACAAATGGCAAGCATATTGACCTAGTGTTATTATCACACTGAAAGCAGTCACTCACAGCTATTGTGTCCTTGCATAAGGCACACTATCATAATTGTTACAGTCTACCCAGCTGTATCAATGGGTAACAACTTGCTATGAAGCAACCCTGCAAAAAATGGCATCCTTCTACGTGGAAGTCATCAACTTTCAGCTGCCACTATTAAATGGGTTAAACTCCACCAAAGTCTATGGGTCAGCAGGCTTAGAAAAAACTTTACTTATACTTATGTATGTATGGAAATGTTTGACCTCGGTAACACAAGACGCAAATATTGGGTGTTTTGATAATGGTACTTTTAATGTTGCCAAGTCCAGTAGCCACTGGGGTTCTGACAATTCAATGTTTAGCAATTTCATTGATACTAAACTTGTGATAAGATTAAGAAAGGAGACACACACACTCGTGCACCATGCAACGACTTCCAGCCCTTCCAGCTGCCCATTTTAGGCAATACTCTTATAACCTAATGATTGCATATTTCCAGCGAGATTGCTAAGACTCTGGAGATGTTTGGAATTAATGCCACGGAGGACATGGACATGGTGGCCCAGATCAAGAATGAGGTCCGCAAACTTTGCACACGCAATAACATTGCTGCACAGATCACCATCAAAGAGAAAGATGACACCAAACGTGAAAACCTGGCTCGTATGATCTATGAGTCGGAGAAGGAACTTGAGGTAACACACAATGTCTGCCGATACTGGGCTAGCATTGCTAGAATCTCCTCTGCTGTGTGGTAGCTTGCTTCTGAGAATTTGCAGCATTGTGTGGCACAGTAGTATAGTGCTTTTAGTCCTACATCCTACTAATTTGGTGTCTCCACGTTACCCCAAGTCACTAATACTCAAATCCTTTTACTACCAGGGGAGTATGCTTCCCAATTGTCACAGGAAAACTCAAGAAACTATAATATGTAAATATTTTTCGTAGAATGAGTCTTTGCTCACTTTACATTTGAAGACATCTAATTGCCCCACTGGGGTTTGAAGTAAGATATACTTTAATTACCACTATGTGTATTATCCATAATTAAAACTCATGTGACCAATAAGGCCCATGGGCCCTCTAGTTGATTTTTGTATTTTTATTTCTATTTTCAAATATTTAAATTTCAAACAACTCTAATTGTGTAAAATAGATCCTAACATGTGATTTATATGAAATACTTCTTTTAAAAAGTACTCAGATATTTTATAACAGTGAAAATAGTTATAATATATTTTAGTTTGAGGGTTATACCTTTTCCTTAA
Source organism: Chlamys rubida (assembly GCA_032359455.1). NCBI lineage: Eukaryota > Metazoa > Mollusca > Bivalvia > Pectinida > Pectinidae > Chlamys > Chlamys rubida. The sequence goes on from JAUMHH010070989.1 coordinate 1,886, forward strand.
TAAATCTCAGGTTTGCAAATTTGTTTTTAACATTATGTAAATATTGTGGAATTGATGTGACAATTAACATTATCCATGCTGCATAATAATGTGGAAGTCTAGAATTTTTGGTGTATATTGTGAAACAAGAAAATGATCATAGAATCTGCATTCTGATAATTGCAAATACATAAGTGTATAATGAGGCAGATCAATGATTAACCCTATTCCTATTTTCATCCATAACACAGATTTGCCTATGTAGCTAAAGCTATGTATATATAATTCAATTAATTTGATTTTTTTGTGAACCAAATGCATCTGAAATATGCAGTAACAACAATCTACACCAAAACTTTCTGGATTTACAATATTCCACTCTCACTGGAATGCTAGCTTGCACTTACCCTGCGTGTAATTTGCTGTAGAAAGCTTTTACTGACACTAATGGCACCCTTTCCTCTCTGCATCCCCCTGTAGCATTTTTTCCATAGACATAACCCTTATAAGGAGATGAGGCTGAGAGCAGATGACAAGAAACCACTCCTCCCCTCCCCACTAATTCACAGCTGCCACAGTTTCTCATACTCCAGATTGTGTAGTGTGACTAAATTTGTAAGTACAGATGTCCCCCTGAAGGTGTGCGACCCCCGACATATTAAACAGATGGGTGCTAGCAGATTGTAGACAGAATCTAACAGAATCAATTGCTTCATTCAAACTTTTCAATTCCTTTCAGGAAGCAATTTTACTTTTGCCTAAAATTTAATTGTGCAGAAATCAGATGGAATTGAAATATGTTGAAGCTTATATAAAGTCGGGTAATAAACTCAAATCAGTTCATTTTATTGACTCAGCAATGTTAGATGATTACATTTATTGAACAGTCAGGTTAACCCTTTCACCGCTGTAGACCATAATGGACTCATCCAGATCAATGTATGGTAGAGTCTACTAAAGTTACCTAGGGGTGAAAGGGTCGATGATAAAGACGGAACTAAACATAAAAGTAGAATGTATTTCAAGATTTGTTGTAACTTTGAGTGTGGGGTGTTTAATCTGCTGGACCCATCTTTAAGTTATATGTACAAGTTATTGTTTGTTCCATTGTGTGTACAAATTATGTCAAAACTATGCTGCATGCTTTTGTTTCCATCTGTCTGAGCTCTTTATCCCAATCATTACGAAAAGCACATGATAATTGCAAGTAGAATAATAGTCTTTGGCATTAAGTGTTTTACCAAATAGATTGTTTTAATTATTTCACTCTTACACTAATCATATTTTTTTTTACTAAAATTTGTAACTTTTTCTTTCAGGATATTGATTTTAAATACAAATTTGTATGATTTTAAACCCCAAATGAACCTGTGATTTAAGCAATGATACAATGTAGCATAAACTTGAAAAATTATATATTCATCAAAGGTATACAATAACGGTACTGTTGTTTAATATCGAGTGCATAGCACTTTTTATTTGATATTGTCAATTTTTTTTTTTACCAACATAGATATCTGCTAATGGCATGATTGTTTTTACACAATGATTTATAGGAGCATGAACCGGAGAAGGAACCGATGATGCAGAGAATTCGCTCATCTATGAGTCAGGCCAGTAGTCGTTCAACCACACCCCATCCTCGCATACTTGTCAATGAATCAGGGCCAGAAACACCAGCTCGTGAAATGCTCACTCCAACAGCTGATGAGGAACTGAAACAGATACTGTCGCGTGAAGACACGAGCACCTCACCCGACACAACATCGGAGATGGAATCCACACCTGGACTAAAGTCACGAACGTCCACAGTTGATGAGGAGTCCGATTGGGAATCTTCCCGGCCACGATCAAGTAGGATGGATAAAATATCAGAGAGGGCCGATGGAAGCCTCAGTCAGAGTTTGGGGGAGGGTAGCGAGATTGGAGGCGAGGAATTAGACAAAGAAAAGAGCACAGAAGAAAAAGATGGCCGGCCGGCAAGTGTTGTTAAGTTTGCCTCTAATTTAGAAATTAATGATATTCCATCAAACAAAGAAAAGTTGAGCATGTCTCCAACCAAGTCTGGGCAAGGTGAAGGAGCATCACGGCTCAGCAGTATGGTGCCCGGTTCCGAGATACGGGCATTTAGTAGGGACGCCATAAAAGAGCGTGACGTCATTGACAGGGAGGCCAGGAATGATTATGCTGGACTTGATGAACGGTATCATGAAATGATTGATGACTTAGATATTGTGGATAATACATATGAAATTCTTGTCACTGGTAGAAGACCTGAGGAAAAAGTACAGATAATGACGTTCATCACAGACCCGCCTGAGGAAGACACACTGGCTGCTGATGTGGGTGCAGCAGATGAAAGTATCGCAGTGGAAGAGGAGGAGGTTGTTGATGACCCACAGCCAAAGTCAGAATCTGATCCCAAACAACAGGCACCAGAGGCTGAGCCAAAACCAACAGGAAAATAACGTCTGATCCAACATTGGTGTGGAATAGTGCTGCTGCCCTCTGAGCTACTTTATCCTATGTCCTGGCCTCATCACCATGGAAATATTTGTATTTGTACAGCGTGGTCACAGGACAGCGTTTTTTGTGGAATAACATTGAACTGTTCAAAAAAAATACTGTTTACCATACAATAATCAGCATTGTAAGAATTGCCTTAATTTATCTTGAACTAATGTGCATGTAAAATTTATACAAAAGCAAGCTGCTGTGGATTTTTCCAGAAATGTTATTTGTGACAGATTTCTTTTTCTAACAATTTAACTTCTTTGCTTCTGGTGTGGCTGTTTGAATACAAAATTCTGTTAAATGCATCTGGTAAACAATCAGTAAGTTCACTGCACATACTCAGCCTTATTCAGGAAAAGTGCATTTTTATACTCCAGTTTACTTGCATATTTTAATATTACACAGATGTACCACATTCCCGGCAGGATTTCATTTTTTTCAATGGAAGATAACCATATATGAAAGGCACATATCAACTGCAATTTGTGAAATTTTATGACTATACAAATCACAAGTTTGAATTAAGGTAGCATATATCCTGAAACTATTATACATGGTAAATTATACAGACCCATATTATGTTGTAACGTGACTTTAAAGCTGTTCTATAATATAAACCTAACTGACTGTGATATTTTGTTTTGTTTACAAAGTTTGCAAAAGATTTGTATATGTATACATTGATGTTTGTCATTCTAGCTACAGACTTGACATGTAGTAATTAAATGCAATATAAAAATTCAGAATTTTGTTTTGTTTTTTGTTTCTTGTTAATTATAATTTAAGTCACACATTCTCCTTAATCTTAGGCTCTTCAATTAAGGAGAAGAATTTCAAAGACAAAGATACCAGAGGGCCTGTGTTGCTCACCTGGATACATTGTATTTAAGCAATCCTAGCAAAATATTTTCTATAAATGTAGTATGGCAAATAATATCTCAGAGATAATGCCAGTCTCCACACAAATCCTCTTGCTCGGAACTAGAAAAGTAATTTTATATATTGTTAAAAGTTGGGGGTCTTGACCGTTTTAAATTTATGACACAAGGACCAAGTCCTTAATGGTGAGAGCAGACACCAGAGCAAATTCTAGTAGCATGATTAGGTTTCTCTTTGTGCTGATCAGCTGTATACATAGAATATATGGTTATAGGGTGGGGATCTTGACCTTTTCAAAGTCATGAACCAGTAGCTAAATACCTAGGGATGTGGGCAGACCCAAACGGTCAATTCTAATATCATGACTGTGTTCATCTCTTTGTTCCAAGCAACTGTTCATACGGCATCACGGTATGGTTATGGTGAGTTTGTCTCTGTATATGTGTTTATGGGATGGGGATCTCAACAGTTTCAAAGTGGTTGTGTTCATTGCTTAAAGAATCCCTCCAGTCAAATTTGGTTAAATGCTAATCAGCAATTAAGGAGAAGTCTTTTAAGAAATTGTTGGCAAGTGGATGCCATGGTTAGGGCATAAGCTCACCTTGGTCTTTCAGACCAGGCGAGCTTAAAAACCACAACAGCTAGTGTCTTAAGAATGATAACTTGGTAACCTGTCTAAAGTAGAGATTTTGCCAAATTAGCTCTCAGATCTCCAGTTTAAGACTGATGAACATTGATATCTGCAAGGAATTCCAGGCTGTACTTGAATCCAGTTTTAAGGTGATCATGAAGTGACAATTCTAACCATTAAGACTCGTACAGTAAAAATGACCTGTACAAAACGAATAGACGGACTCAGCCTGGAATGGGCTTGAAATATGAAGAATTCCTGGCGGAATCTGCCTATTTTAGAATACCAAATGGCGGATTAAAGGCGTACATGGAAAATCAGAAGATTCCGTCTAAAGTCCGCCTTTGGTATATAGCAGGAGTCCACCTAAGAAAACGCCTAAAGGTTTGCTTCTGGCGGATTGAAGGCGGGATCTCTGACTTAGAACAAAATATGAAAGGCGGATTATAAAACTTAGCTAAAACTGTTAAGCGGACTTCTGACTTAGAAAAAATAAAAAAGACGGGATTTGGGTCTTAGAAAGTTTTTAATTCAGCCTCATCCTAATTATGTTTGGTTGATAAGTTAAAAATCACTGAGGAAAAAATTGTTACAAAAATGTTCAACAAGTAATAGGCTGTTATTATATTTATCTTGCAATAAACCTATACTAGAGGGCCAACATATATATGTTATCTCTGGGATTATTAAACAATGAAAATAGTAGTTGCTAACTAGCATGATATTTTTGACACATATATATGGTACCAGTGGAATCCACTTTATACACTGTATTGCAATTGCAAGCTTAAGGTGGATAGAAACGAGATTCACAACTTTGTTAAGTTACCTAATCAGATGCCATTTTATTGGAAACCTGCAGACATACGAGACTTCTGAGCAAGGGAAAGACAAAAGCATACAACGTACATCACGTAATCTTGTGCAAAGGAAATCCTTCAATATCCTTTGATTTAGTGACAGCAAGAGTTTTCTTCTCTCGTGAATATCTTGTACATTTAAGTTTCTCTACGAGACCAATGGTCTAGACATGTGTCCATGTCATGGTCAGTGATTTGAACAAAAAATTTCACTTGACCAAACTGTTGGTGTAGGAAATGGTGGAGTTATCGCGTCTTGTAGTCCTGGAATATGCTTGTCCATAGATGATATCTTGATGAAGTAGCACTCGTATAAAGCTGGGAAACTTTTGTCATAGCTGGGTCATATCCTGGAAGTGATTGTAGAGCTGTAGTTTCATTAGCAGAGAGAGCTCGATCATTCATGCCACCAAGTGTGTACATACCATCTCTACGTTTGATGTTTCTTTTTAACAAACACGGGGACTCGAAAGCTTGATATAAGCTTTTCATTTTGGGATATTTTTCAACAAATTTCTGTATCAACTCGGTCAGCTTTTGAACAAATGAAACACCACACCGGTGACTATTTGGTTATCAATACTCCGTGTACCACGAATCATCTTCATGACAAATCCATTTTTGTCTTCAAAGGAAAAACAATTGTGCGTGTAGAGTGGACCAAGGTTTCGCACAGAGTCAGAAAGATGAAGTAACTGATGAACATTCAACCGCATGACATTGATACATGTACTATATAGAGATTTCATGTGTCGACAGAAATTGATCAACATATTTTCAGCACTTCTAATTTCATCCTCTGTTGAACCACATTTTAGGAGCATATGCATGGAATCCACAAAAAGCAAATAGTGAGTTGTAACTGCATCGTTTCCAGTTTGAAAAGTGTGCATAGCATTGTCATAAGGGCCGGGTGACACCATTGCATACACAGAGTAACTGACGAAAGCACTTACCATTATATAATTATCAATTCTGATGAATTAAAATAACACAAACAAGTATATAACATTACAGATATTTAATGAACCTTGAACCAGTGTAACAAAACAATCACTTTCCTTGTGTTTCAACACAACAAACTGTTTAAATGTTTTAACAGGTTTTGGCATATAAATCTATATATTTATAAATCCATCGAAGAAACTTTGGTGCACAATATCAATTTAACTAACAAGTGTATGGAATGTACAACATAATTCGGAGTTTAATATATTTCTCAGTGATCACTTTTCTTCACTAACAACTTCCAGCAGCTGTCATGAACACTTTTTATCCAAATGGGCAAATGACTACATGTTTAAATGAGTTTAAAGGTTATCAATAAAGTGTGAAAGGTCATCTCATCAACAATGAAAATCAACCAAGTTATTAACTGTCTAGCAAAAATAGTGTTTCAATGTATTACAAGATGAAGAAATAGGAAATAATTGTATGCATATATCTGCAGTTTGGGGACATCTGAAAATAGCTGTCTTATTTTATTAACTCCAAAATAACAACTTATAGCTAAACAAAACAAGAAAATTCTTGACAGTGGTACAGTATACATTGTAACATTGGATCAAAACATCCTTTCCTCAAGGCCAACCGTTGTACAGATTGAATGAGATTGGATATACATACAAGTTTGAAACTTGTAAGTACATGATTGTACAGAGAGATGGATGGCGACATTAAAATAATGTATATCCGGCTGCAACTTCCACGTGGGTGCATATTAAGCATGTCTACTTCAATAAAATGAAATCAATCTAAATGTCAACGCTACATATATATACATATAAATGTATGAAGAAATGCTCTGCCTTCTCGGTCAACAAACAAAATTGTAATTCATGAAAAAATTCTATAAAATACAATGTATCAGTATATATATACGTAAATCCTACTTGAGTAAGTCCCATAAATTCTGCTTTGTAATCAAGTGACACAAAAGTTGACTGCAACGAAGTTCTGCTAATTACACCAATCACAGTTACATATATCGATGTGGTTATCTCTCCAAGTTGTTCTATCAATTCGCTTTCTTTCAATTATACATTCATCAATCTATCTCTATACCGATAACAACAAAGGAATATGTAGATATTGACCACAGTCAAATTCATAATCATGATTGGTAACTTTCTAACAAACAATTACTGATTTTTGGATGTTTCAAGTCTGTAAAACTGAAACTCATTCACCCCTGAAATTTCATAATGAACTTTTCCAACCTTTGAATTTGAAGGGTTCGAATGTGTTTTCACTTTTCAGGGGTGAATGAGTTAAGTTATAACTTGATATTCATCATAATTCTACCTGGGACTTTTAAATGGTTCAACTGGGACTTTTACATATTATTCTTTACCCTAGTACTATAAATGTACATTAGGACTGTAACACCTTGTTCACCCTCAAGACTCTTGCACTCCAGGATTGTCATCATTACCATTACAACTGTTATCGTTTACTCCAGGACTTTTTACATTGTTACATTTCATATTAAGATGATATTTTATAACATTTGTTGACTGGTCATTTACAATATAGTTACTTTATGATAGACCAGCTTTCAAACTAAATATCTGCTCCACAATATTTTTCATTTTTCCATTTAAGGACTTCACACTATATGTCTACTTCATTTTTACCAACAAACAAACAGTTTTCAGTTTTTTTTTCTATTACCTACATCACACCTGTTATTACTCAAACTTGAATGTTTGCTTCACAAAGTTTTTACACTTAATCAGTTTTCACACATTTGCTTTGTTCTTTACACGTGATTTGAAGCATGCAGTCTTGTTTTTTTTATCTGGTCATTTTGCCTCTGAGTTGTTCCTTCTGTTACTTCACACAGAGCCTGAACACTTTGACTTCATGGTTTGTGAAGTTGACAATAATGAGTCGTCCATCGGGAGTGAGGTGGATGTCTGAAGGACGGATATGGGGGTCACTCAGTGCTAAAACACCCAGGAATCTTCCATTTGGCCGAAAGATCTGGAAAACATTACCAAAATTCATCTGCTAGATTGAGATATATACGTATTTGTTAGTTATTACATTGTTAACGGCCCATTAACACTGTAGGGGCAATGGGGCCAATAAAGGGTAGATTAAACATGCAAAACTGCATCCTCGGTTAATATATCTTTTCTCGGGTCGATAAATCCAGGTATCAACCTCAGCCAAAGGCTATAATTGAATAATATCATCGTCATCCTAACCCAAATTAACAATAACTTGAATTAGTATCCTTATTGCGTTGCAATTAGTTTTGTCTTGGGTTTTTCTTTCCAAGTTGTTTGTTGAAAACCAAATACTGTTACATGTTGTTGAGTACCTCTTTATATGACCTACGAAATAATAATTGATATGCCAGTTCTTTCTAATCGCAGTTTTAACACTGTACACTGGGAAACTGTATGATGCTTAAACCATACTCCAAACATGAAGGAAGTAAAAAATGTGGAAACAAAATATAGCGCAAGCTCTTTAAAATGCTTACCTGTGTGAGCTTGATCCGTTCTTCCGTTAATCCCTCCTGAAGTAGGAATACCACCATGCAAATGGGATGAGTAATAAGGGTAAATGGTCTTGGTCAAAGACTCAACCACAACCAACTGCCTGCGGGAATTGTACCTTCAATCTTGCTGCCAATAGGCAAACGCACTGCCAACTGTACAATGTGGTTATTTTAAACAAATCTCTGACCAGGTGATTACTGCATATAATTGACTAATCTACTAAAGGATGAACGTTAGAAACAGGTGATTGCACCTTTAAAACTCTGGTAATAAATACATAAAAATGAATTGCGCTGCATCATACTGCTATTTCGACCTTCTAGGACTCATTGGTGCTGAAAGGGACCGAAAAGTAGGCAATCAAAACTGCTTTCAGATAATTGATAAAGTGTGCATATTATGAACCATGTCACTACTGAAAAGAGATAACTGTGGTCATCAAGGTAACAGAAACCTCGGGGACCTAACAATCCACCAGCAGGGTCGACCACATTGGTAATGAAGACAAATTTGTGATTTTATTTCGTATAAGAATACATAGAGAACCATACATGAAACAGGTAAAACCAAAGAATAGAAATGTATCTATGTGTTATATTGTTTTTGTTTTAACGTGATTAACTCTCCGGATCTTTCTACTGTAATTAATACGTTAAGAAACGCTTTAACACAAAAGGAGCAGGATTAAATACGGGGCAATCAGGACATAAGTTAACAGCATTTTATCGGTGTGATTTTATACATTCATCACTAAGAACTTGTTCGTTAATTCGAGACAGAAGTGGTCCGAGAGGCGAGTAATTTAATGCAGTTGTCGTGTTTGATAAGTTGTTATCCTTCGGGTGTATATTCGGTCGTGATTTGCGAGTCCTGGTTTTCACTGGTTTTCCTAAAAATAACTGCCTTGTAGATAGTCCTATCTTTTAATTGCCCTGTACATTGAATGGGTGTGTTGTGCCAGTGTTAAGTTGCATGTTGTTTCTATTTTCTCTTCTCCATCCTCTTCATTGGATAAAAGACTAGCTGTTGCTGTTTTATTTAGTTTCTCTTTTAGTCCTCTACAAAGAATATCTACGTTGTAAAAATTGTACTACTGTTATTTCTACCAGTAGTTTGTAGTTTCTCTCGATACATTGCTACTATTTACCTATTTTGATCCATTGATCATGCATGACCTTATTGTGTTGGTGTACTATAAAGAGTACCCTAAACCAAATAGTTCCTTAACATTAACGAGACAGGAAATATATCCAAAAATCTGTATTGATCAAAATATTAAATGCTTAGTTTGTTTTGAACACAAACGGTAGTTTGAAAACCTATTTTGCGAGCCTTAACCACTTGGCCACCGCGGCCCCTTAGTGCATAGAAAAATGTTATTCCTATGGAGTACATATATAGAAAATTACATAAACAAATAAATATTTCACAAAAATGCTATTTGTAATTACATCTTTTTTATTTTACGGTACCCTTTTCCTTACAGAACTTATACACTTCAAAAACCACGTCTTCCTCAAATGACGTCACTACAATTTCCTGTCTTGTAGGGTGTACCACTATGGCATACGGCTCAGTGATTCCGGACAACTTTGAGAGGAGTACCCTGTCTCGACTACCGTCTGGAGATATCAAGCGAATGTCTGCGGATACCTGACCACACACATATACATTACTGTCTCTGTCTACACCGATCCCGCGTGGCTCCCTCATACCCTGACACGTGCGTCGAAAGATCTCCTCCCCATCATGTGACCGACACACGATGACGTTGCCATCCTTGTGGTAAAAGTGTTCTTGGGGCGATGCGGCAATGTAGGTGTTGATGCCGCGTTTATGAACGGTTTTCACTTGTGTCCCGTTAGTTCTTATAATCTGTACAGCGTCAGGAGTTCCAACCAGTATATTTGCCCCGAGAACAGCTACACCAACTGTACCTGAAGGGGCATTGATCCAGTCGACCTCGGTTAGTTTACCGTCTTGTAATAAATACCTCATAAGCATTCCATTATAAAGTGACACCAACATCTCGGCGGCTGTAAACCAATGTGTGACGTCAATTGGCGAGCTGTCTACGTCATAGTGTCTAATGAAGTTGTATTGTTCATCAAAAAGCATAAGCCTCATGTTGTAGAAATCTGTAAACATCAAACCTTCCCCGTCAATGAACACCCCTCCTGTTAACCATGGTCTATGTGACCCTCCAAGAGAACCATGCTTTACAGACTTGACCAGAGAAAGGGTCCCTGTCCATACGTCCACGTGCTGCGTTTCCGAGGAACGCTGTGTATTCATCTGTTCTTCATCACTCATCATCTTTTGCGGCGATGATACAAAGGAAAACGACGACGGAGTTGTCTGCATTTCATCAATAATCGCCTCAATAGCTGTGAGAGCATCCGATGAAGTCGATGATAACGACGAAGACACTTCTAATTTTCCAACAGCTGTCATGGAGTTAATTTTAAGTAAAGTATGGTCAAATCTAAGATTTATAGTAGAAGTTTTATGTTTATCAGTAGATATTTTCTGCAATCCTTGTGAATGACTTAGACGCTGAATGTTAGGTTCTTCACTTATAATGCACGGATTGCGAGTCCCCTCTCGTTCCCTTAGCAGCTTATTGGTACGTATGAGACAGGCCAAACTATCTCTTTCACGTTTGTGTGTTTGATCGAGACTTTTTTGGAAACGAACATGCAGCTCATCGAGTCTGTCTTTGGCTTTTTGTATTGTTGCTGCCATCTTATTTTTCAAAGTTAGATGATCTGTGTCGAGTGTTTTGACTTTGGTGTTATCCTCTTCAATAATTTTCTTGATTTCGTCTTTAATATTATCTAGCGCAAACTCCGTTTGTCTCGGTTTAATTTTCATTAAAGCGTCATCAAGACGCATCGTCTGCTTACATGAAATGTGGGATAAACTTAAACACATTTTACAACACAGAGTGCTGTGGTCAATGCAATACGCTTCTATCTTTTCCTTAATATGTTGTGGACAACAGTCCACAGTCGCAAGCGGCATGCCTTCTTCATTTTCAGACACGTTTAATGCAACTACCTTGTGTTGAGAAAGTAATTTACTTCGTGTATGTGCTACCCGACATAGCTTGCACAAAGCTTTCATACAAACTTTACACCAGAATGAAGCAATACTCTCTTCGTTATCCGTCAGACATTCATAGCAGAATGTATCGCCAGATCCCGCACCATTGTCAGTCGAGAATGTTAACATCGGGTACAGAGGAAACGAAGCGGCCAAGGAACTGGTAGTCACCTCTTTGTCGTGTGAGCAACATGGACTTTCACATACTGGACATGGAACGTTGTCCGCGATGACGTGTTCTGACCGGATGTAAATGTCCAAACAACTTGTACAGAACATATGACAGCACGGTAAACGTGGCAGGGATCTGCTTGCTTTTAGGCATAGTAAGCACTTGACGAAGGGCCCATCGGAGCATGCACTCATCTCCTCCATTGCGGTGGTACCTCAAACACAAATGAAGAAACATCTTTCAGTTTAATAGATCAGCGAATTAAGATATTCTATATAATAGCATAGAGTTATTTTTCCATTTAACAAAAGTATATTTCACTGCATATACCAATGCAACAATTTCAAAATCGTTTGACATTGTATTTAATTATATTTGCTCACTTTCGCCTTTCCTGTAAATATTCGAACATTACATTGATACAATATTTCAATAATATCTCTGTATCAGTTTAACACTGGTAATAATATTTATCTTTAGTAGTTAGATGCTAAAATAATGCAGATGTAAAACGATATTACAAAATGTACAAGATCGAACCAATTTGTGCATCGGCCAAACTAAATTTCAGGAGTATATATATACCTTCGGGGATTTATCTCATTGATGATAGATCAATAGACATAACATTGAATGGCCTTAACTAAAAATGCAAACAATATGTATTAGCTTACAAAGAAAAAAAGTGAACTCAATGAAATGTTCTAATCGATATTGATTATACCATTATATAATGATTTCTTTTTATAGTTCCATGCTAATATTATTATCTACCCAGTCCAGACTCGCAACACACCTTATACTATCTAGTTTGGATCTATGCCAGAATAATAAATTTCCATCTTGTACAATTTTAAGTCGACTCAATATAATCAGGAACATTACACATGTAGTCCTCTGTAATTTAAATGGACATAGAAAGGACGTAATGCATAACATTTAAGAGGTGTAACAGGCGTATCGTGTATTACACATACAATGTGTGTAGTATGTGTATTGTGTATTGCTGTGTGTATAAACAGACATGTCTCGGGTAGATGAACTGATGCATATCTAATGTGGAATTCTGAAATAGGTCATTCCTATTTTTAGAACGTGTCACATTCAAAACAATGTGTATTAGAGCTATCACCATATATTTGTATATGAAATATATATGTTTTGAATCTTGAAGTGATATAATATCATATAAAAATAATGTGTTCCTTGTGATCATGTTATGTATTCAGTATCGAGTGATACTATGATTATATATCAAATCTCGTATATTTCCTGCTACCTGTTCAGGCTTCTGTATTATGAAAGTTAGGTAAAATATCGTTTATTACTGAAACATTTATATATAGTAGTGACGTAAGGGACGACTTATGCAGGACTTCCTGTATATGCAATCGGCGGCTTTCTTCTTTTTCTTTTGCCTTAGGTAGAAACAACGTGTGGTCTGTCGCCCCTGTGGTATCACTAAAACGTGTGGTCTGTCGCCCCTGTGGTATCACTAAAACGTGTGGTCTGTCGCCCCTGTGGTATCACTTGGGACCTCAGTTTTTTTAACAGTGTTAATCCGTCTTCATTTGACATCAGCTTTTGCAAGGATGTAACACCATGAACAATAAATAATTTAAAAAATACACCGATGTTACGGTATAAAACGAGATGCTGTATTGTAGTCAAATTCAAGATATATATATATTATACATATTTTTACACTTATATGTAATTGTAACCTGTTATTTTGACACCGTTCCTAGGGTACCACATATTATCAGGGAACTCACTACAAGGTACTTGATACACGTTTGAACGCCTATAGTTATTCTGTTATTTTCCCTACCGTATTAAACATGTGTCAACTAGTTGACTTTAGGTGTGTTACCATACCTTTATTGGACCATTCATAACACGTGTGTATTTCACATGTAAATATGTTCTTTGGCTATATCCGAGTATCACTTACCAATAAAGTGTATTTGACAATTTGTAAGTTATATCACTAATGCTACCTGGAAGCCTTACCTCGTGAAGCTGTTACCTTTCAATACCCATGAACTTCCTTCTTCTAGTCCTATCTCGTCACTCAGTATCGATTTGTGTACAGTTGTTACCAGCAAAGGGAGGCGACCCGTAGTGTATCATTACCCGGTTATTTCCCTTAACATTGATAATCTAGCTCGATCATAATACAGGTAACATCAGTATTCACGTGTTTTAATATTTTCACTGTATGATATCGTTAGATGCCACTAATTACATCAAAAACCTCACCCCAGCCCTGCAGAATTCGCAGTTTTCTTAACTGTCTTCTGCATAACCCGTAATTGATCTGCTGACCCCATAACAAGATTTGGGATGAATTTTTTTATATCATTTTCTTACCTACTTTCTGCGGTGTCTCATTAGACTTCATGGGACTTTAACAGTTAGGTAAACGTAATATCCCAAACAATTGCCACTGTCTCCGAATCAATGTAGGTACATTTGGTTAATTTCCAATAGGGAACACAAATGTGTGGAGAATTTTAGGTTGTATGATCCGAACGATTTTATATTGAGGGCCATACTGTCTTTCCTTTCTTCGATTCAGTCCATTACGCGTCGACTTAACCGTATTGATTTGTCTTTCTTTGCCGCTCCTCTGGTATATGTATGTTTTATTTTACTTCACTACATTATGTATGTTGGGATTTCATTAGGATTTTTTCCTATTTTTAGTGAATGTTTTACATAATAGGATTGGTCGTACTCTGCTGGACCATCAGTCCTCGAGGTTGGCCGTACTCTGATGGTGGACTATCAGTCCCCGATGTTGGCCGTACTCTGTCGGTGGACTATCAGTCCCCGAGGTTGGTCGTACTCTGTCGGTGGACTATCAGTCCCCGAGGTTGGCCGTACTCTGGTGATGGACTATCAGTCCCCGATGTTGGCCGTACTCTGCCGGTGGACTATCAGTCCCCAATGTTGGCCGTACTCTGCCGGTGGACCATTAGTCACCGAGGTTAGCCGTACTCTGCCGTTGGACTATCAGTCCCCGAGGTTGATTGTAGACAGGTTGTACACAAAATGCTAGTATCAGTATGAACTTTATGTTTTGTAGCCAGCCGTTTGTTAAATATGTCTACGAGCACCTAATACTTGGAATTTTCATTCTTTTGACATCTAATAATAAAAACTACTTATAAACAACATTTATATAGCGCCCTATATAATTAGTAAAATTACTCTAGGCATTTTACAACACATGAAATGTAGTATCCCTTTAGCAATAGTCATAAATATCGTAGATAAAAAAGAGGCATACAAATCAGCATTATCCACTATAAAGTAACAGGATATTTATCTAAATATACATATAAAGTGCCTAAACGGACAAAATTACCAAGTATGGTACAGAAATATGTGTACATTGTTAGGCTTCCTGCATCTACAAACAAAACTTTCAAAACTTGGTGGAGGGATTGTTTGATCTCGCCGCTCTAGTAACAAACTCGTGGACACAGTACACAAATATTAGAAACCATTACTTTACTCAAGAGAATAATTGATTTCTGGAATAGTTTCTCACAAGATGTTATTTCATCTCGTAACGTATTTGACTTTGAGAAAACTTAGACGTATTCTGGAAAGATCTTGAGTTGAAGTACGAGCATACAACGTCTTATATATAGGCTTATTTGATGTTTACCACAATTTCTTTCAATTTATATTGATGTTGAAATATGGGAAGCAATGCCTGCGTTCACTATAATATCCTATTAAATACTGTTATATGCTGCCATTTTTAGTATTTAAGAAATATTCAAATTTTCAGACAAACATAGACAAGTTGTTAATGTAATTTATGATTCGTCGTTTAATTAACTACATTTCCATCGAAGTGATATCACAGTTGTATTTAAAAAAAGACATTGATACGTTATAACTAGTTTATGTTGAGGCATTTCCAACCGAAACCTTTTCGCAAATGATTAATATAATCTTCCCCTACCTTGAGGGTGTGACAGAGAAATCTCCAACCCGAGGGGTGATTTGTTTTGGTTGTCTAACCCGAGGCTCTGCCGAGGGTTAGACAAGAAAAAAAATCACCCCGAGGTGAAGAGAGGGAGAATAAATCATTCCATACCATCATATTCTTTAATTTTTTGACACTGATGCGGCTTTTGTGACGTCAACAATAACACCAAATATAAGCACATTTAGTGTTATGTTACTTTTACGAAATCAACAGTAAGTCATAGAACACACGTGTCAGACATGTTATTGTTTTAACTTCAAGAACGATCAGTGTTTTTATTTGACTTCTTAACCAAACAAAAAGATAAAATCATTTAATAATTATCTAATTATTGTCTCGAAATATTTATCTTTGGTGTTATTTGCGTGGACACACAATCACAAATTAAACATTCCGTAAACACTGTTTCCATGAATAATTGATGTGCCTATTGAAATTGTATCCTCTCAATCGCAAATTAAAATATTCTCGAATATCATACCCTGCTGAACAAAGTAAACGCAAAAATAAAATGATTTTTAGTATATGATACATGTGAGCAGTTTGTAGATTCCTGTTTTTTTCTGTGTTATAAAATTCATCTAGGGTTTTATGCACACCCCTTCTGTTTTCATAGAAGAGTTTAGAAAGAATCAGATTTCTATATTTTGGCGACTATCACTACCAATGAGAAGATTAACGTAAGATAAACACTGGCGATTTTACCTTTAAATTTTGGTAATAGATAGAGGATGACAAAACTGAGATACACTTCACCCTACTGCTGTTTCGTCCTTCTGGGACTCATTGGTGTTGTAAAGGGCTAAAAAGTTGTATGATGCAATGTAATTCATTTTTTACATTCTATAATAACGAAATCCATAGATTTAATGAATTATGTGTGGCTTACGTTCACGTTATGGACATTATGTCCATTTATCCTTCCGAAACACATGGTCCTGCTATTATTTGTTTCGACGTTTTCTTAAATATTTTCTTTTTAAGGTTCATGGATCATAATTATATTTCTCCTTTTATTTTTGAGTTCCCTTTGTCGTCCGTTCCCAGGAACGATGATTTCCGATTGTGTCCTTTCGATATGACTCTTATTCGAAATTAAAAAAAAAAGTGCCACGCATTTGATATTGTGATTAATTTTTTATTACGATATTTTAATTGTTACCTGAAGGTGGTATATAAGCTACAATTTTCAATTTCTGTGATGTACATTGTTTTATCACATGCTATTCAAGAGCTGTATATAGTAGTATTACTGTATCATTTCAGTTTAGCGAACTATAAACCTATCGATTTTATATTAATTTATATTTCTTCTATCGTTTTATTATTGTCTCAACATTTCATTTTTTTCAGCAATTTTGAAAGTTTAACAATATTTACAAAATAAAGATGGATCAACTACCCAATGTATTTTTAATTCCAGCACTGTAACATTCCAATCACTAGCTTTGCTTAGAGTCCCGGTACGGTCAGTATCAAAGTTACGCTAATACCATGACTATGACCACATCATGCAGTACAGAGAGGTGGTAAACCCAAACTACACGGTGCTACACATAGCGTCGGATCTGAAATCAAACGGCATCTTACACATTCCGGGATGTTCTGTGGAGATGCAATATTTTCCTGGGTACATATAGCTGTTGCAAGGTCAATAGCCCCTTGGTTTTCGTTGTTCGACTTCCCTTGGTCGACTCCCTCCCGGAAAAAGAAGAGACTGATCAAACCTGCAATACAATCAGTGTATTAATGCAAAACGATCCGAGCCCGTATTCATGAAACCGTTCTCATGCTCTAGCATGGATTTTGTGCTCACGCCAGATCTCTTTTAACTCGCTTAAATCATGTAAAACAATCAAAAAGTCAAATGTAAACATTAAAACCAGCAACCGGCATTAAGTCAAAATCATTTAGAAAATAATATTTTTTCAATTAATTTATAACTGAAACATAAAATAAGGCTTAAGCACAAAAACCCTATGCTTTAACATGAGAACGGTTACATGAAAACTGACCCCGGTATTAGCAATTTTTCGAAACATATACTAGAATGTTATAAATTGTCATCATGACCCTATCATTTGGAACACATACTTTTTGTTATTATTAAGGAAGACCTAGTATTATCAATATTTCAACAAATATGTAATTGAATGTTTTAAATTGTCATCAAGACCTAGCATTTAAAACAGTTTTCGTGTGTTATCTAAAAAATAACTTTTTTCAATTTACACAACTTATAATGATAACAAGCTTAAAAGGTAAAACAGAAGAACTTTACCTCATTAAGAACATGATTCAAAACATTATTTAAGGGCTAAAGGTTAACATTCTGCACTGTGTCGAGAGATTACAGAAATATTTCACACATCATTCACCAAATATACGGATACGGTTTTGTTGTTCGTTGTTAACTTTTATCATATGGGGTATACGTAGTGTGTCATTTATACTTGGTTTGATTAGCATCGTATAAAAAGCTAAGGTCGGTCAAGGACGTGCATCCATGTGTGTTGTGTAAGCGTGCATGTGTGTATGTGTGCTGGAGACAGGGTATGTTGGTGTAGTTGCCTCCTTGTGATAGCGCGGATCTGATGTCGACTTTATAATGCTATAAAATAAAAATATCAAGAGAAGCGAGACGAAAATAGATAGAATGAACATTTAAAAAAATATTCTGTTAATAATATCAACAATATTGCAAGCTATTTCTAACGTTTTGGATCTCTTGGAACAATGTTACCATCATAACAAAATGTGTTTAATTCAATTTCAGAAGTGATTTATGAAAACTTTGGCTAAGAGCAAACAGCATTTTAGACAAAGCCAAACCAAGACATTCTTCTACTTAACCCGTTAGTACTTTGTAATTCGGAATCTTCATGGGTATACTTACTTTATTTGGCAATAGTCATGAAAAGAAACAAAGCTGCGTGTGGTTATGCAAGTAATTCCGCTATCTACGTTACAGTGCCAGTCGTTTGGGAACATTTTGTTTTTTAGTTCGAGTTACCTCCCTTAGATTGAAAGCGAGTCAGAACACACCCACATACACACCAGAGAGAAGAAAACAGGAAGAAAATTGTTCAACAATGTCGAGGCTGTAAAGGTGTATCAATCATCACGAGATAGCGTTGACAACTGAAAGGTTTAATAGTTTTGATGTATGTTAGTCTTTTATATGTTTAAATAATAAGTAAGATACTATCTTCATACGCGCCATAAGAAGCTCACAGCTTTCAATCGGCGTCATCGCTATATGAACTATATGAACTATATCTTTGTAATTTTTTGCTTTCAATATATAGAAACAGAAAGTAAAACACAATGAGTGTTTACATATTTTATTATACCACAGAATTAGATATCTAAGTCCGTGATTATACTAAACGTTTTAGACGACACTTTTGCTTTCATCTTGGTATATGCTCATGATTTTAAATAAGATTGCCTTACTCGGTTGAAACGTGTTTGTACATGTGTGTGATCCCCATAGATCTATACATGATATTATTTCCACAGATGTGTGTACCGGAAGTAAATACTTATACCACCCACTCTTCACGTGGAGTAACGGGGGATATAGTGAAGGCTACAGGAGGCAAGGTATGGAACACATATGAAAGAATTGTATCTAAGGATTGAATGTTTTAATATCAGTTTTTCATATCTTCCAATCACTGTGATAATGACACAGAAAACGAAAGTAAAGTGTAATATGGTAGGTTTTTGTTCAGAGTTTGTTTTTATACAAGCAATAAGTTATTTAAATCTTACACATAAAGTACATCTGAAATAGTGTAACATCAGCTGGATTTTGATTATATTATTAGACGTTATATTCGTATATATAAACCGTATTTAATAAATAATTAATTTTGTATATGTTGAGTTTTCATTCTTTCATATTCAAGTTTTATATGATAATGAACAGAGATTAGGAATACGTTTTGATTGGATTCTGGTAATAAGGAATATACTATTTAGAAATAGATTAATCCATTTGAATACTAGTTTAACACACCGTTGTATTTTAATCGATTCACATGTTTTAATCTTTAGTATAAAAGTTTACTAATATCATCCGGGTTAACCTCATTACTCATTAACGAATTTACTTCGGAATAGTTCCATTTTGTCAGTTCTTGTTGCAAGACCTTATACTTCTGGAATGGAATAAGTGTGTAATGGTGTATGGTACAATGATATAATACTGTCATCAATTATTTTTTAAGAAGTAGGTACTTAATAATAGTTGTTGTCTGATACAGCTGGCCTATATTCTTCTCCTGAAGTGCTGTAAATGCCGAAATTTTCGCGTGTGGAAATGTTCGTGTCAAGACCGGTTAAACTGATCGCGGTGTGGAAAAGTTTTCAATGGTTCTAAAATCTATACATTCGTTTTATCTATACTCTGTGTAATTTATAAATAAATATTCGCGGGTGGCTTTTTGGCACTAATTTACTCAACTGGAAAAATGCGAATATTTCCACACCGCGAAAATTTACATTTTTGCAGTATACAGTGTTTTTACAACTTAAACTGCACTAATTGTATCGTTGCATTAACGCACACACAACGATCGCAGAAAAACAATTTTTTATCTCTTCCCTGACAATAATGACGCCTGTGATGTTGGAATGTTTGGGATAATGTATGTATAATTTTCGTTTTTGTATACTTACAGATACGCCGACAATAACCATGGCGGAGTCTCCCGCTCATGAAGACAAACCGTCATACAAGTGCCTGTTATGCCTCAGTGAGTGCAAAATACCCCGTCAGTTACCGTGCTTTCATACGTTTTGTACAAGTTGTTTGGACACTTACATCAACTCCGAATACGTCATAGAGGACAACAGGACATATTTTTCCTGTCCGGTGTGTGAAAGTCCTTGTTCCCATAACGACAAGGTGGCTCCCGTTAGTTCCTGGGCTGGGTCATTTCCTCTGCATCCGAATTTCGGACCCTTGACTTGCAAGAAGACAGATTCTAGTGAGACTTTCTGCCATGGGTGTCGTACCGATGGTGAAGAGATTGTTGGTTCATTCTGGTGTAGAGACTGCAAGGAGGTCCTGTGCAAGCAGTGTCGAGTGGCACACCGACGAAGCACGTTACTTTCCAAGCACAAAGTCATTGCAATAGAAGAGGTTACTAAGTCAGATGTACAATTGCCTGTCACCAT
>JAUMHH010071100.1:0-39099 GCA_032359455.1 Chlamys rubida
TGGTATGAATAAGGTACATGTACAAGGTTTGTCAGAGAAGGAAAGCGAAGGGAAGCGTATAAAAGCGATCGTCAGTCTGAGAACATTTCTTTGATCATTTTCTTGTTGGAAATCCCGTGTTTTGATCTTGATCAAATCTAGTTTTTATAATTGTTTTAATATTAATTTCACTGTATTTGTGTCCGTATTTGTATGCAGGTTGGTGAGGACTTTGGTTAAAGTTTATTGTTACCATCATGATCTCATTTGAATTTTTTCCCCGCAATATAAGGTCGTTTGCTTTTTATATTGCTAATTAGTATGCCTTGTTGTTTTGTTTTCACTACCCAGTAAGTTAAAGGACGAGATATGAGATATTACCTGGATTTGGCCTTGATTTACATGGCGCATGTCCACGTAAATCTTTCATTTGTTCAGATTCCTCTAAGATTAATTGATTTTGAGATGGACTTATGTTTTTGTTTACATTTCTTTCTGTACGGAATACTAAAAGAACAGGCGTGGATTATTAAACAAACTGGAAGCAGATATATCCGTTTGAATCAGTAGAAGTGGTGGTTTACTGCCGTGGACGTTATTGCTACAGTGTTTAGTCGTACCAATATCCTGGAAGAAGGCTTACACGAGTTTGATTGCCTCTTTGTAGGCACTGCACCTTACTTAAGTCTACCTGGAACAGTGTGGGAACACCTGGACCTCTGACGTCAATAGTTTAATTATTGTGTAGTTTTAGAGTTTCATTAAGTCGGTTGGTTTCAGTTTATATAACGTTTGGAAATAATGCGCTTTCTCCCACTTCTTTTAGCAGGTGTTTTCTACGAAAATATAAAGAGTAAGAAAGATCAATAGGGAGCGATTGTGGAGAAGAGTACCTGATCTATCTTACTCACACCATTTGTATTCCACACTGGGGCAGGGTGAAACTGACAAATTCTTCAATAAATTAATTGCAGCAAGGACCTTTGATTTTCATAAAATCAAATACAAAACAAATTTTAACTCTAATTATTCTATGTTGATTTTATTAGTGACTCAATAATGCATTCCTATTGGCCACGTGAAGGCCTTTAGGAGGTTACCACGTGACGGAAATGAACAATGAATTAACGGTATTCTACTTCGAAAATGTGATGTTAATGCGTTGACGCCAAGGGATTTGACGTAATATTTAGCTTCAAGCAAAGTAGTATCACGTATGGTAGAAATATTAAAACGTTGCAGTAATGCTTATAGATTACGCACATACTTTATACTAATAATAAGAGTACTTTTCATTATTTATTGTGTTCAATTACTGAATTCTTATTATATATTCGTTACGCGAAGAAAAGCATTATGTTTCATTAATTGTCTTCCACTATATGTAAATAATTCGGTATTATACAACGAAGCCGGTTTGAATAAGAAGCTATTGGATGTATGTTTAAATTTGATATTTTCAATTATGACGTTTCTATAGTTTACCATGTTGAAATTTCTGAATGTAGCTGTAGAAATCCTTGTACAATGCTATAATTTCTTGTTCTTATATCCTCGTCATATAATATTCAAAGACATAAATTACTTTAAATCATTGATGCTTTAAACATGGATGTTAGCTTTGACAACATCCACGCGAGGATGTGACATTACATGGATTTTACCTAGATTGACACGGTGTGTGTTTCCGATGGACGCTTACCATTCCGGAACTCATGGCCTCTTTCTCCTTGTACTTTTTCAAGGGTCTCCATGTATTTCTTTCTTTTGTTCATATTTTGCCATAGTTTTATTGTTTTGTTTTGTACGAATTATTGTTTTGTTAACACTTCGCTATCCTCTTGTCGTTATTTGTCTCATTGACGGTTATTCTAAAACAAACTGTTGGTAGCAAACTTTCGATGTTTCGTTAAGAAATATCGAAATCACATGAGGTATTGTAGGAATTAATAGGCTAATGGTGAATCCTTTTTTATTTGATATTTCCAGTGTATCAGCGATTATGTTTTCTTCAGTTTTAATATTTTCTGGGTCTCAGCGGTTTAGTTTTAGGTGTTTTGGGGGTGGGGGTTCTGAGCAGTTGTGTTTCCCTATTTTTTTGGATCCACCAACATTGTGTTTCCTAATATTTTCATGTCTCTTTGGTCCTGTTGTTGTGTTTCTTCGGTGTTGTTGTCTCCTGAGTTTACGCTGTTGTTTTATATATTAAGTTTGTGTTCTGTTTTTGTCCAGTTTCTATTTGACTTCTTAAAAGCTCAGTGTTTGGTTTTTCATCGAGATGTGTGTAATGTAATATTGATTACATAGTGACATTGTTTAAACGAATCTAATGATAATTGTCGTAATAATTGTTGATGTTGAGGTAATGTTAAATAAAAGTAAGGAAAATCGCTAACAAATTAACCTATAATAGATAAAACTATATACCGTAGTATCTATAAATAAACTGGTAAAGTGATACAAACCTCATCGTTTGTTCTTTCGGTGAATTAATGAAGCTTTGATTTACAACCACAGCATGGTGTTAAAGTCGAGTCATGATTTGTAAAATCCAGGAACAACAACAACATCGGAGGGCGTGGTCCAAAGTCAATAAATTGATTTTTTTCAAGCTTAATAATTTTGCAAAAGTAATATAACTAGTTTTTTGGTTTTTTTTAGCACGAACACAACAAAAGGAGATATATTTAGTGAAACACCAGGTTTAGGAAGATTTTGTGGTATAAAAAAATTGCCGTGCGTCACCATAATTGGTTTTCATTGATAGACGGCATAAGATTTCAATAATAGTAAAAGGTATTTTTTATTGTGTTTAAATCATTGTATTAAGCATGTGTGAAATGCTGCAACAAACTCCATCAGTTTGACCGGCTTCTTGTTCTTCAGCATTTCAACTATCCATTCAAGACTGTTTTTATCAATTTCTTGAATAATGCACAACTTTATTGTTGTAATTTTTGAATGGCGGAGTTGTTTTTAGCCAATGTTGCCATGCTTTGTAAAAATTGCTATTGAGGGCAGACACTTGATTACGTGATCTATATTGCTGACTGTGGTTGAACTATAGAGGTACACTCATGCCAATTTTACAATCCGACTATAACGTGTTTTTCTGGAATGTGTCAATTTTAACAAAAACAACACAAACTAATTTAGTTAATATAGGTTTCAATGTCATTACATGCAGTAATAAAATGATTGATATATTATCAAACAATTCCGTGTTATTCAATAAGTACCGTGGTATCACCTTAAGCAATATGTCCCAGGATCGAATACCAATAACACATGTGAATTTTAAACAGACTTATGTCTTCCTTTGGGAAAGTCAGAACGTGACATAAAATAAACGTCCAATTTAATTCTTGTCGGAACAATAGAAGCCATGGGATATCGTTCCAGGGATAAACCTCTTTCTGTCGGGGAGATATAAACAAATAAGCACACGTGGATGTATACAGGTATAGAGAGATCTGGAGGTCAGCCACGGGTAAGCCGGCTGGTCGTGGCGTTATGTCGGTCAGTTCACAACTAAAGACGAATAGTAAATGTCCACGTGTTTCATAACACACTGATAACACACTCAGGTTGTTTTACCATATTTTATTCTAAGGTGATTGTCTTTTTTTACATTTATCTTAGTAAGATGATTAAATGTGACGATCTGAGGTGAAGTAAATTTATAGTTAGAAAATACAGTGTGTTAAATGGTAAAATATATGTCCTATTTATTTTAGCGATAGCGATTTCTAGAATAGCTAAGTTCTGCATTAGTAAAATATACAGCGAATTAAATAAAAACCTTCACCACCATTTGGAAATTGCAGTCAAGTCATTACCAGGAACAATGACTTTTTCATGATACAAAAAAACAGAGTTAAAGCACAAATCATATAAATACTGTGGTACATGTATGAAACTTGTACAACACTCAATAATTGAATGACTCCATTCAAGTATAATTATAAAACTTAATGTTAAAACAATCCATCCATGACGATCGAAAATAATCTAGATATTTGATCACGATAGACGCTCTATAATCTCATAGAAAATCAAGTCATGATGACGACTGAAACAAGAAGAAAAGATCTGAAATATGAGTTTTCGAATTTTTACTCACATTTCCGCACATTCTATTGTACAGCGATGTATCCTCACTGTCATAAACTTCCCGGAACAGGACGTACAGGACGTACAGGACGAACAGGACGTACAGGACGTACAGGACGAACAGGACGTACATGACGTACAGGACGTACAGGACGAACAGGACGTACATGACGTACAGGACGTACAGGACGAACAGGACGTACAGGAAGAAAAACCTTCCGAGAAAATAGGTAGATATGCATCAGTAACGAGATATACAACTATTAATATGAAATGTATGATTTAAAAAAATACATTTCGATGGTTTTAATTATGTAAATTTGCCTTGTAATTTTATTCTCACTACCCCCTCACGACTTTGAGGACGTCACATTACTTAAATTTGACCCATTGCGGATTTTGTCGATGAAGAAGAATTAAGGCACTTTCTCCGAAAAAGCTTTCTTGCACCTTTCCAAGGGTCTCGATCTAAATCTCCCATTTGTTGAATATTTTGATCTAGTTCTATTGGTTTTAAGGCCTGATAACGGTTTTGTTCACACTTCAGTGTTCTCTTTGGCTTCTTGTGGTTAGTATAACGTACACGATAACACATAAGGCCAGCTGTCGTTGGTTAGTATAACGTACACGACAACATATAAGGCAAGCTTGTGGCTAGTATCACGTATACGACAACATATAAGGCCAGCTGTCGTTGGTTAGTATAACGTACACGACAACATATACGGCCAGCTGTCGTTGGTTAGTATAACGTACACGACAACCTATAAGGCAAGCTTGTGGTTAGTATCACGTACACGACAACATATAAGGCAAGCTTGTGGTTAGTATCACGTACCCGACAACATATAAGGCTACTGACCACCGCAAGCTTTGTTTACTACACTTAATGGTCGGCCACTGTCCTCCACACACAATAAGACAACATGTTTACACCTACAATCTAGAGTGAATATAAAAGTCTACACTCGTGGCGGTTGACCAACGTCAATGAGATGAAGCCTGTAAGGGCTGATTCATGTAGGCGCTAAAACCCGTGAACCAACCAACCAGCGGTTGACCAAACGTGTTTACAGTTTACTTGTTAGCCTACAGCCAAAGGTCGTATGTGTTATCCCAATGCTATTTGTTCGTTCACGTACATGTTTACGCTGTATTGACCATGTACGTGTAGGTGGACAGGGCGCTTCACAGCAATGGACACCTGTAACATGCTGTACTTTAAATCATGAGCTCTCCATTATTCACTTACAGCGGTCACCTTGATACCGCCGTGTGTAAACAAGTCAAGAGCAGGTTATACTATGGTATGTGTAAAAGGGATATGTTTACCTCTCATTTGTTATGATTCCATATGAAATTTAACATCTCTTTCTTCAAATTCTTTATAACTCATTATATACGTATAACATGTATCTGTGAACATTGCTCGCGTCTGGTAAACACTGCGACGACATGAACACAAACGTTCTCGTGTTTACGAGGCAGTCATAGGTCAATGAACGCGGCAGAACACTATACTGACGTTCACGTGAACTGGACATCAGTGGGTGACCGACTTTAGCAGTAGTTGTATGAGACAACATTGGTTGGTTATAGTAGTAGATATTAGTTTATAAGGACACTTAAGTTTCATAAGCTATGATTATCTTTTATTTTCTTCAATTTGGTGGATAAGCCGTAATTATTATTATATAAGGGAACATGGTTGCTATGCTATAAACGTTATTGTATAAGGAAACTGCTTGCTACTCTATTAACCATATTGTATAATGAAAATAATTTGCTATGCTATTGACATTATTGTAAAAAGTAATATGATTGTTATGCCATAGACATTTCATATAAAGAAACATGATTACTATGCTATAAAATTATTTTATACAGAAATATGATTGTTATCCTATCAACCTAATTAAATGAAGAAACATAATTGCTATGCTAAAGACATTATTGCATAAAGAAACATGCTGCTTTTTCTTTAGCCATACCATATACCATAACATGGTTGCTATGTTATAGACATTATTGTATAAGGGAGCATGGTTGCTATGCTAAAGACATAGTTGTATAAGGAAAAATGGTTGTTATGCTACAGACATGCTGATATAAAGAATCATGATTGCTATGCTATAAACATTTTTGCATAAGGAAACATGGTTGCTATGCTATGTATAAAGAAACATGATTGCTATGCTATAAACATTATTGTATAAAGAAACATGATTGATATGCTACAGACATAATTGTAAAAAGGAACATGGTTTCTATGCAACAGACATAATTGAATAAAACATGGTTGCTATGCTATAGACATTATTTTATAAGGGAACATGGTTGCTATGCTATAATCATTATTGTATAATGTAACTTGATTCATGATGGTAAATGATGGGTAAATTACCGATTATATTTCAATATCATTGTTTACTATTGTTAAATTCCATACGTTTTCACTGTTTGTACTGATATGTAACCTTCATAATATCATACACGCACTGATGTTGGATACAACAGTAAAACTTCTGAACGCACTTTTCTACGAAAGCAAGAAAAGGTTGAAGTTCTTGTTTGGTATGGAGAAAATGCGTTAGATTTGCATTTAATGCAAATAAAAATATACAGATTTAATCATATTCAATATCTAAATATATATGCATTTTTTAACTTTTTATTTACACTCAATTAAAAAATATTACTTAAAAATATTTTCATTCTTTTCATACAAACAAATCACAGCATAGAAGGTAACCTTGTCTGAGTCATTTAGCTAAAGACTTTTTAAAAATATTTGTGACCTTGAATGAAGGCAAATAGGAGCAATTGTTGCTAAATAAACAATCTTCAGCCCCAATATCAAGTCCAAAACTGTTTTGGTTTTCAAAAATAAAGACAATTTAATGAAAACAGAAAAAAGCATTTATATTCTCATTTATATTTCAGATGATCATGTGACAGATTTACTGATTTTTATTATCTTCTGAAATTCTCCATATTGAAAAATTTAAAATTCTTTATAATTCATTACATGCTTAATTAAAATTATTTGTAAATATATATAGCGCCCGTGTTTTATTGAACTTTCAAACTTTACAACGTAAACACAGACGATCCCGAAATCGCGAGGTAGTCACGGGTCACTGACCGCGGCCGACCACTACTGACCTTCTCGTGAACTGGACATCAGTGGGTGACCGACTTTAGCAGTAGTTTGTGTGTGTATAAGGCAACATTGGTTGGTTGGTTAGTAGTAGATATTAGTTTATTATCTTCAGGCGGAATATAAAAAAATATATAAGGAAACTTTGTTAAAACGTTGTAGCCATTATTGTATGAGAAAACATGATGGTTACCGTTTGTAATAAATATTATTGTATAAGGTATTTTCATTGATTAGCAGTACATATTATTGTAAAAGGAAACTCGGTTTATGTCTAAACAAATCAAAGCATAGAAGGTAATCTTGTCTGACTCATTTTGCAAGAGACTGTTTAAAAATATTTCAACACATTCGATTCTTGTGACCTTGAATGAAGCAGCAATATTTACTGAATGAACAACCTACACCCCAAATATCAAGACCAAAGCAGTTTTGGTTTTTCAAAAAGGAAAACAATTTAATGAAAAAACTGAAAAGAAAGAAAATTAGTAGTAACGTTAAGTGTTTGTTGTAACAAGGCGGTGTACTCTGCTGGTAGACTACACTTCCTGAGGTGATTCCTGGTGATTATTATATTGCACACTAAGCTGACAAATACGTTTCCGGAATTTACTAGTAGTCGACACGTGAATCTGGTGCACATGGCAACACACTGCACATTACATGACGTAATATATGAATGAACAGTCTGGTCATGTTTATTTCTATCACGTGACTATTTTACTACGGATTGATTTAGACCGACATGCGAGGAAGTTTATTAGCTGCAGTAAAAATGAACGCTTCTTGCAAACTTTCTTTTTGTCAATCATCGTGTGGTGACCACACACACCATCACCAACACTACAAAACCACGTGACGTTAGTAGAAACTTACATTTCAGGTCTAAATACTTACGCCAGTCACGTGACTGCATCGCAGCCTTGACCCTGTCTGTTTACATGTATATGGCGTGCACCGTTATAGCTGTATGCAAATAGTGCATAATAGCTTGTCTACCAAGTGCGGTAACCGAATTCTTGGCAGTAGTCAACATGCACAAGTAACCATATCAAAATGTACATCCAAGGCCAGGTGATTTACAAAACAAGATTGTCACATGCTATTTGTACTTCCTTTTTTAATGTGTAGTAGATATGTTGTTACTTGTTAATTTTACAATAAATGCCAAAATAAAGCCCGAGAGGGTTTACAAACATGAGGCCATAATGACCTACTAACGTTTTACGGTCAACGGCAATACCGTACAGACTATGCCCGACATATAATATAAAATCCAATATTAAAATGCTACACCCTTCCAAACAGAAGCATGGTCTTTATAATTACGTTAACATACTAGTAATATGATTGTATATTGTATAAATCTTTTTGATTCTTATGGCAGGCAGCACACTTATCAATAGTCATTATCAACCTGTTTCCCCGAAACTCTGTGCTGTAAATTGTTTTTTTTTTATCATTTGACATTTATCACTAAAAATGTGATATTTAGATAGAAAAAGCATTGTCGAGGTAAGGATGAATGTTCAAGATTGATCAAAAGATCTCCTGAATTCTCTCAAATCTACATCCGATTAATTCGTGACTTTCCATACGAACAGGCAAACGAATCGAACCTGTGTCGAATCATCAATAATTTAATAAAGTCTCTCAAAGGTTAGTCGTTGTATGTTTATAAGATCGTGATGGCGATTGTTTGGTTCCTCGAAATGTAGATTTCCCAGAAAATATTTAAATGTAAGATTCTGCTCGGTTCGTCAATGACAATAAAAACATCTCCTTTGAGGAATGAACAAAGAAACTCCATTTGCATGTTTGTATCTTTGACTTGGCAAATAGTTACATCCTCGAGAACGTCTATGTAGTCACAAATGGACATTTTACTAAATTTTAAGCTTTTCAGCTTATCAGTATACAAAATATAATTTAAATACAGTGTCAGATACTGCATATACAAAGTGGTTACATAAAGTTTATCATTACATCATGGTCTTTCTTAATCGACAGGAAACGTACATCAACTTATTTAACTCTTTTGATTAATTGTTCACAATATTGATATCAAATTATAGACAGATGGGTTTTCCCTGTTATTTTTTTTTTATTTTTTTTACCTCTCTGTATCGAGAAACTCATTTGTTTGAATAGGTGCTTTTTTGACTTAGCATTATTAGTCACTGTTCTACGATATGGGTAATGAGACAGATGCTCTTGCTATATTTTTGTCTAGACCATGTACATTCATAGACAGAAGTGAATAGTCAGTTAGTTTAAACAATCGACAAAAACATTGATTCTCCAATAGTTCGAATGATCCCCATGTTTTCGTTGCTGTAATTGAACTTTCCTTTCACTAACATATATCAAACACAAGAGCACTCTGAAGACCAACATGGTATGTCTCAAAGCTCCTTATAAAGCATTCTTTGTAATTGTAGAAGGATAGTTCAAAAACTGTAATTTTACTTTCGAGAACATCTCTATGTTTTTAGCCCACCAACATCAGATGGTGGGCTTTTCAAATCACCCTGCGTCCGTGGTCCGTCCGTCCGTCATTAAACAATTCTTGTTTGCGCTTTTTCTCAGAAAGTCTTTGAGGGATCTTTCTCAAATTTCACTTAGGAGTGTACAATAGGTTTCTTATCATCCCTAATTATGTATATATTTTTTTGGACTGACCACAAACTAAGGTGACCGACAGCCAGCCATCTTGAATTTGAGAGTTAAAGTTTATTAGCGCTATCTCTCAGAAAGTACTGGAGGGATCTTTCTCAGATTTCACATGAAGGTTTCCCATCGTCCTTAGTTATGCATATAGATTTTTGGGACTGATCACAAAACCAGGATGGGGCAGTCATATTGAATTTGAGAGTTATTAAAGTTTATCAGAAAGCACTGGAGGGGTCTTTCAAAGTTTTACATGAAAGGTCCCCATAGTCCCTAGTTACGCATATCAAATTTTGGGACAAAAGAGAAAACCAAGATGACCGACAGATAGCCATCTTGAATTTGATAATTAAAGTTTGTTAGCGCTACTAATATTGGTCGTATTGAATTTGGGAGTAAAAGTGTGTTAGCCCTACTGCTCAAAAGTATTCGAGGGATCTTCTCAAATTTAACATAGGATTCTCCTCTTGGTTCTTTGCTTTGAATATCAAATATTTGGACTGATCTGTAAACCGAGATGATGACAGGCGGCCATCTTGTTACAGTTTAGGTTTGTTATCACTATTTCTCAGAATGTACTGGAGGAATCTTTCTCAATTTTGATATGTAGGTTCCCCTTTGTCCTTAGTTGTGCTTGTTAACTTTTGAGGTTAATCAAAAGACTTATTAAGATGGCGGACAAGAAAACTGATCAAACAGATAAGAGAAAAGAAGAGAAAAGATCGAACTGACATAGAACTAATGAAGATGGTACGATGGTGGGCGCCAAGATCCCTCTTGAATCTCTTGTTTTACCAAGTATCCATAGCGAAATCCTCTCATTCCTACTTATATGTTTGAAACGACAGAACATTTGCTAAAAGTCAATCCTCTAAATAGTTTTCTTATTAGTAACACACATTTTCACATTTTTTTGCAACGTTACCAGACGAGAGAGATTGTATGCACTATATATAACACCCGACGTGATGCACCACTAGCCAGATATAACTCAATTTACATATCGATGATATGTAAGATCCTTTTGCCCGGTAAGTAGGTTTATATCAAACTATATCGTCACGAATATCACTCTAATATATACATTAAAACCAATCATCCAAGATTTGTATCCTTATTTTTTTTTTGTAACAACGTTTTATATTCCTGTTCGTGAATAAAAGTATATTGTTTGTATAATATTGTCAGCATGAACTGCTGTGTACGTGTAGTTATTATCTAAACTGATATTACAGGAATAAGGACTGCAAACATCCACTTAGTGCAGAGTAATATTTCAGTAACCTGCTGACAGATTCCCTAAGGAAATAATGGTCTGATTACATTGAACAAAGGCTCTCTTTGTCAAAATTAAAGTTATCAATAAAAATGATCACGACAACATCCGACTGGTTTGTATACAGGTTCATGTAGCACAAGCAGTGAAATGTGTAGAGGAGATCTGTCGATGACTAATACTATAAGTACCATACCGAGGAAACAGTTCCGAAGCGTTCATATAGGTTGCAAGCCTTTAGTCCAAATAGTAACTTGCTCCATCACATCAAATAAACAAATACACATGCTATATTTACATTCTGAGGTGATGTACAGTTATATTTACACCTACACTTATGTTCAGTTATATTGACTGTCAACACTGATGTACACTTATATTTACTGCCTACACTGATGCACATATATATTCACTGTCTACACTGATGTACAGTTATATTTACTGCCTTCACTGATGTGCAGCTATATTTACTGTCTACACTGATGTACAGTTATATTGACTGTCTACACTGATGTACACTTGTATTTACTGCCTACACTAGTACTGATGCACATACATATTCACTGTCTACACTGATGTACAGTTATATTTACTGTCTACACTGATGTACACTTATATTTACTGCCTACACTGATGCACATATATATTTACTGCCAACACTGATGTACAATTATATTTACTGCCTACACTGATGCACATATATATGTACTGCCAACACTGATGTACAGTTATATTTACTGCCAACACTGATGTACAGTTATATTTACTGCCAACACTGATGTACAATTATATTTACTGTTTACGCTAATGAAGGTTATAAACTGATGAACAGAAATATAGTGATACAGTGTATGAATCAATAAACAGGAATAATCATTGTATAAAATGATGTGCTGTTATATGGAATTATCAATTTAGTGGAAAAACACTAGTGACATTTTACACAAAAAATATGAATCGAAGCACACGACACAGAAGTGGTTACTCATCATTTTATGTCGGTCTACTGGTCAATATTTTGTTTGTAAAAGCTCGTCTGTCAAAATTTTCCATATGAACGCAGTAAACTTTAAGAAGCCGGATTTAAATCACACAGGTCACCTAAGGACAATGTCAATGATAAATATATCTATTGTTAAACGTTTACGACAGCGACAGACGTTCACAACTTTATTTTTTTACATAGCTAAACATGATGCATATGTCTGTTAATAATTATTATGATTGACAGTGAAAAAATTAGATGCACATACTAAGTATATAACCGGCCGACATTTAGAGAATACTATACTGCCTTATTACAAGCTTTCCCTGTGCCCAGTTGTTAGTGTATAATGCATTAAAAATAAATTATTTTTGAAATGCGAAATTGTTAACACAGTATAAAATCTGCAGACATTTTAACTCATGCCAGACGAGTTATTCTACCGACAACGGATACTACCGATCTGTATAACCGTGATTTATACTACATACACAAGGACATTGTGTGCTGTACCTATCTGTATAACCGTGATTTATACTACATACACAAGGACATTGTGTGCTGTAGATGTCGGTTAGCAGAAGGTTGTTTACGTTTATACTACAAGTACGTATTGATTTCCCAAGGTCGCACGAGATATTTATAGACACAAAGGCTATTTAAGTGTATTTATAGCTGGTATCAATTGATTCTGTTAAATCCTCTGTTTGCACAACTGACATGATCTTACCACATCAGGGTCATACTTAAACTAATCACACTGGTTTCAATGTGAGTCTATTTTAGAACATCATATGCAAGTGCTTGAAACATTTTCTCAAATGAATCCAGGGTTTCAATCAGTGCTGTACTTTCATTGCTTTATTTGTAACAGTTTAATATATATACATGCTTTAGTATTCGGAAAATCACTTAATCTTGGCGAATATTTATTTTCGCAATAGTTCATCCAATGAGATTGTAACAGCCACGGAATATGATTGGGGATACTGTTTTTTTAGCAAGTAGCTTTTCTAGCGATGCTGTATGAGCATCATCACGTGTTCATGTGGTCAGTGGCTTGATGGGTACCCTCTAGTAGCGTAGAGACCTTGTGGGAGTACGTACGTTAAGTTCCCGGTGGTTAGGGAAGGCGTATTGGTACAGAGGGAGGACCCACGGGATTCCCCAGGCAAAGGCCCGGGACGCGACTTTCCGGAAGAGGAATAGTGTGACAGCTAAGGGATATAATTATGAGAATACGACCTTACTGGCAATCTAGCTTTTCCAGCGATGCAACGCGCTCAGTAGTTCAGTAACGTCCACATGGTCAGTAGTTTGATAGGTACCCGCTAGCACACTACAATATATTTTACACGGATATGACTGTATTCGCGAAGGTTTGATTTATTTTGGAATACAGATTCGCGATGATATGTTAAAGTTCGCGTTTTCCCTCACTACCGTCACTCATCGTTCATAAATTAAAGGGCTTTACGCACATCTCCTTTTGTTTCAACAGTAGTTTAGACAATTTAGATTTCGAACCTTTTAGTCCCTAGCATCACCCACGAGTCCTAGAAGGACGAAACCGCTGTATGATGGAGTGCAATTAATTTTTGGCGTACTGTATCTATTACCAAATTTTAAAGGTGCAATCAACGGTGTGTGTGTTATGTTCATCTTGAAACAATATCTTGATATCTTTTAACACTTTATATATCATATATTAAAATCCCCATCTCTGTTCACGCTTTATACATGAAAACATTTCCATGCATCATCATTTCCCCGTTGTTAGTCATATGCAGATATCAACAGAAAGTACCTGTGTTCATACGATAACATCACTCACCAACTGTGACTCACCTGTTTGATGGGAGAACAGATATTCTACATCATTTAATTACATAGGTACATCTATGCCGTAGACGATTGCATGATACTTGGAATGAAGGGAGTCTGACAATAACACAATTCTTGGTAGATGAAAACTCATTTATTACATATGTAACATCTGAACATAATATGTTGGGAACATTTCAAACAATGCTTCATAGATCTTCATTGTGAGATGCAGTATGCGGGACTGCTTTATGCACGCTACATTCCCTTTAATCTTTACTGTATCACCATTGGAGAAAGCTTCTATCATTTTTTATTTGTATAAAAAGAGCGACTGTTGTAGCCTTATCTAACATTTTATTTAAGGGTTGGCCTATTACTCTTCACCACCATGCCATGGTGTAAATTAACAGTCGTACACAATTATCAAGTGTGGATTGGGAGTGGGGAGGGAGTCGGATGTAGTTTTCATCGACGGAGTAGAAGCTAGAAGCATACACCTTCAAGAACACATGGGCCCGTATTTATGAAACCGTTCGCATGCTCAAGTACGAATTCTCTGCTTAAATCATGTATCACAATAAAAACGTCAAAGGTAAACATTGAAAACAGTATTCGGCTTTAAGTCTCTTCATTTGTGTTCAAATCATTGAACAAATATTCATTTTTAATCATTTATAACTGAAACAAGAAATGAGGCGTTACCACAAAAGCCATGCTTTAGCATGAGAACGGTTTCATGAGCACAACCATGGTCTCATGATTTATATCCTTATTATTGTACAAGGCATCCATGTCGATATTTCCTTCATTCATACAATGCTCTCGTTGAATTGTTGATTTAAAGTTCCAATAACTGTTTTGTTGACACTCCGGTGTTCTCGTGATTATTTGTTTCCCTTTTTTCTGTCCCTAAGTTTTTTCTACATTACCTTTACTAGGGCTTTATTCAAACTAATTTGAATTATGAATTCTTCCATTGGATAACGACTTTTAAAATGAATGACTCATATGTTGGCAAAATGAATGCCTTTATTTTGATATGATTCCTGAAAAAAGTTGCTCGAAATAGGTTAGGTTAAGGCTGAATGTATTGGAATGTTGTCAACTATTCTAAGTTTTGGTGACAAGCCCACCCGAAATACTAAAAACAACTATATTGAATTACAGGATTATATTGTGATTGAGTCTGAGAACTTCCCCAAATACAACCTTACCCGTGTTTACATTTTCGTAGTAAAAATATCACGGTGGCTGAAGTAACTGATATATCACATCCTTTTTATCACTGTTCACGTAATGACATCAGTTTGTAGAGCAATGCTAGCAGCCTACCTTGACACCATTGTTACATGTCCATTGACTCCGTTAGGTATTTCAATGCGTGTTACATATGCATGTGGCTGTTAGTTTATCACTAGGTGAGATACATGACCTTATACTTTAACATTTCTTACCGTCACAAACACAGCAGATTGGCCGAAAAAGCATTCGCAGTAGGACACGAAAGATGTAACAGTAAGACTTCTTTTATATCATATATAATACAATTGACAAACATGTCTGTTAGAATCACGATTAATTCGTTCATTCTGGACATGTTTTATCCACGCGTTGTGAGCATGGACAAACGGAAAGGGCAATCATGTGGAGACTAGATAGTTATATATACCGTTATATATGTGTCGGGGTCACCTACTTGTAAGTATAGGTGTCATATAGGACTCAGCTTTTCGGTTTATACTTTGCCAACACAACAGGTGAGGTTCCATTATGCGCTCTCAACTCCTGTTACATTGTACGTCTATATACCTAGCATTTCAATTAAAGAACATGTATTACTGCACGTATATTTCTATTTAAGTACGTAAACAACTGATTAGCTGTAATAATAAACAGTTGTTTACTGCTGTAAAGAACATGTATTACTGCACGTGTATTTCTATTTAAGTACGTAAACAACTGATTAGCTGTAATAATAGACAGTTGTTTACTGCTGTAAAGAACATGTATTACTGCACGTGTATTTCTTATAATGTACGTGAATAACTGCATGTCTGTAGTTATAAACAGTGGTTTGTTGCTGTTTGTCTTATGAATCCAATACAGTACGTGTATGTTTTATAACAGGATATATAGATTAACATTGTGACTGCATCATAGATACTCTTATGACAGGACGATAAATAAAGTATTTCAAAGGATGATCGAAATAACGTGGCATGCGATCGAGATAAAAAGATGGACCAGTAGTATAATAGAGATGACAAGTCGTAAAGTCGAGATACAAGTATTTATGAATGGGGAAAAGTGGCACGAATGCAACCAAAAGTGGTATGGACGAAAAAGGACGAATTATGAACGAGATAGAAGTCGTAGAGTAAGCGAGGAAATGTCAAACAAATAAATGTCATAAAAATAAATGTCATACAAATAAATGTCACAAAAACAAATGTCATACAAATAAATGAGAGCAAAACAAGTTAAACTGGAATTTAAAAAACAACAACCACCGAACAAGAACAGCAGAACATGAAAATAGGAGGAAAAGGAAATAATAACGATATAACATGTCCTAGCTATTTATACGTTTGTCTTGTATTATATTTCTTTTCCCATCGATGTGAATTGTGAATACAATCTCACACACTACTGCAGTAAACATAAATATACAATGACAAACCTAGACCTTTTTTTATATACACGTATTACATATATCAACGACGTGGTACTATTGTTTGTGTATAAACACCCTACAGCTGTGTATTACCAGTTCAACCAAACTATTCCAGTTCATTTAAATATGTATACGGTTTAAATCCTGAAATCATTAACATTGTTATTAACACTTAATGTCTAGCCAAGGTAGGTCAGTAAGTTTCCACAAACTATTGACGAACACATTCCTCTCCGCGTGACTAACAAGCCTTAAAGACGGCCCAAAAGAGTACTTTACCAAAAAACAAACACATTAACTTTACCAAAAATGGATTTATAATATGCAAAAATTCACAATACTGTAAACTAATCAGTTTATATATATAATTATAAACATAACTCATTGAATAAGAGATATTATCATTTTACACGCTTTTGATGAATTTTATTTGTTCCCTTTTATTAAAAAAATCAATTTTTGCGACGCATATAATGCAATATAAAATTATGTCAAATAAACGTTGACATCATTTGTAAATATCTGCGTCCTAAGATGATATACAGTGTATGCCATGTTAAGGAAAACAGAACTCAAATTTGTTATGAAAACACAGCACACAGAATCACAAAAACAACATAACAAAGGTCATATTGAAGTAAAGATCGAGATGGCTGATGTAGAATAGTCTGTAGTGTAAAATATTAACACCACACAAACTAAAGACGAAACCAGATGAAAGATTAATTAAAAGGGAAAGCACTTATAAATGGTCTATGGCAAGCCAACTTAACATTATTCAAGGAGCAATGTCGATCCTGTATTTCAAAAAATTATATGAGATATCTTATATAGAAAATTAATTGATATGTCTTCTATACGATATAAGATATCTCATATAGTATGTAAGATATCTTATAATTTATATAAGACATCTCATATACTATATAAGATATCTTATAAAATATGTAAGATATCTCATATGCTATATAAGATATCTTGTATATTTTATAAGATATCTTGTATATTTTATAAGATATCTTGTATATTTTATAAGATATCTCATATATATAAGATATATCTATTGTATATGATATATCTTATATGATTTTATGGTATAATGGTCAACTATCTGGATATCATGCCCTTTATTTGAAATAGTCACTAGAAAAACAAAGAAAGGACACACCTTTTTCAAAATCTTGTTTCTAGACGCAGACAGCTAAACAAAGTAAACATTTCACTGCACTGTATGACAATTTCGTCCATTTGGGATCAGTAGTAATACAAATAAACTTGCCTAAAGTGCTCCTTATAACATCTAAAATTCAGCGAAAAGAGAAAGATGCGCTTAAACCCTGCATGACGTTACAAATAAGCAACTTTTGGCCACTACAGATAATTGATACTTAAACTAGTATTTCATTTAAGCTATACCAAAATAAATTCAGCTACAAGGCTATGGTCTATCTCGGGGATTGATAGTTCCCCATAAGAATTTAATGATATAGCATAAGCATTTCTTTTGACCATATAGTACAATTATTGTTATGAACTCATTTGAAGTGATTGCCAGAATGAATGAATGGATGTATGAATTAATGAAAATTAATGAATGTATGAAAGAGAGCCAGCCCTCTGGCATGAACACAATTATTGTGAGAAGGCTGAAACTAGGGCCTCAACCCTGGCAGTATTTCAAAAAAATGTTGGGGGACAATGAAATTAATTGCTTATAAAAAAAGAATATAATGTAATTTCTGAAATTGATGTTTCTCCCCTATGTATTTCTTTCAGAGCAGAAACACTTTTACTTTTGTGATTTATTTAGTTGGCAAGGTGCACTTGAGCGACTTTGCTGTTGGAGTATCAGCCCTCGAGATTGATCAGAATCTTTTGACAGGAATTTATCCTGTCACAGTTTACGCGCGATTCTAAAACTTGAATTATCTGTTGCCGCAAACAGTTTTACATAAGTAACATTACAAAGAGTTTTACAGACAACTTTTCCCCTTTGCTGTATTTTTACATATGTTTAAGAGCCCTCTGGACATACTTTTTATTCTGTCATCTGCAGTACCTATAATGAGTCCTACATCGACATTATGGATGTATAGGCAGTTATGTGTTTACTTAATTTTGTTTTCTAGATTTTTATTTTATAAATAGATGTTTCCTTACATACTTTTTTTAGGGTAATCATTTTATATGATATCGTCATATTTCGAAAATTTATTTTGATTAATGATTTATTATTGAATTATAGTTGAATTTGTTCAAGAATGTTATATTTCTACGTGATATGTATAGGGCCCTATGTAGTACACTATTAATGGAATATCACCGATGGATAAAAATAACGCAACGTCAAAATGTAAGCAAAATGACATTCTCATAAAACAGTAAGTGGGTTCTAGAACCAGGTAAGGTTTTGAAATGGTGCCATAAACCTGACGTCGTATTCTTCAATGTTTATAAACAAGGTGTCTTCAATCAATGGAATTCTCAGCATTGTTTAAATTGGAATGCATTGAAATGAAACGAATCGTTACGTCTGTTTTGTTTAAATACAGTTTATAGTACACCTCATATAAGACATAGACTTGTCCCTAATTTGATAAACAATTAGGATTTTAGTACAGGTTCAATTATCTGTTGGCACGGTACCAACGAGGCCACTCCATAGACAGAGAGCGGTACAGAACTGCTATTGTCGCAGCAGATCGCCTTTGAATGAATAAGATAATTATAAATCAATCAGGCTATCGTTTTATGTAAACAACTTAAATGCACACATTAAACTTTGTACTTTTCCATAGGACACAATCGATATCTTTGCATTTAGTTATTACGAGTATTCAAGTTATACACTTGGTATCTTTAACATAATTTAGTAGAGATAATTAACTATAAGTTAGTTATGGTTCATTTAATGTAGCATTTCAACTGAAATCTTTTCCGAATTCCAAGCTAGCTAAGTGTCTGATAACAACGCTTGCCTTTTGCATGGGTTTTCGTTTAAATAGGTTCTTGTCTATGTTTTGAAGTTAAGTTAAACCATACCGTTAAAGTGGGTTAAACATGCAAACTTGTAAACACTGTCAGTTGATAAATGATATTAGCTCAAGTGCTGCTGTCATTGTGACAAAGGCAGGCTTGATGTTATCACGAAGGTTAAAGAATACCTTGGAAAGCTGCCAAATATGTAGTCAATTAAGATAAGGCATTTAACAGCTTGACATTTCCAAAATATAGAAAATATATCACAGCACATTGTCAGATAGTGTAGTTAAATATATTTGACTGAATGGTAG
Source organism: Chlamys rubida (assembly GCA_032359455.1). NCBI lineage: Eukaryota > Metazoa > Mollusca > Bivalvia > Pectinida > Pectinidae > Chlamys > Chlamys rubida. The sequence goes on from JAUMHH010071100.1 coordinate 19,978, forward strand.
ACCGAACGGTAAAATGAAATTCATTATGTCTAAAATTGAATATTTTATATAGACCCTGTGTAAGATGAGTCAATAGCGTAATTAGGTTTTGAGTCTCCACAAAGTGAATTGCTTTTGTTCTCATTCTAATTGTATGACAATGTTTCTCTTTCTTGTTAAATCTTAAAAAATGTAAACCTGGCAACCAATGATTGTCAAATTTGTGGTAAATGTTCAATCCCACCACAATCAACTATTTCGTATAAGGCTGAATAAACAAATATATATATATATTAATTTCAAGATGAAGAAAGTTCAAGACTGCCTTATAAAACAACGCTTCTTCCAATTTGACAGGAACGTGTCTCAAACTTCATTACAGCACCGTAGGAAACATACTCCATGTGTTATAATGTATTAACACAGTCGGGCAGTCTAGCTAGAGAACTGGCCTCTCCAAGAATGTAGTCTAAGCTGGAGGAATTACAAAAACATTAATTTATGGCAACATGTTTATGCAAAGTAACATAAGAAATATAAACACTGTGTTAAGTTATACAACGCTATGACACAATGTTATACAGCATTGTATTAATGGTAGGAGTCGACAAAACATTAACGTGTCACTTATGTCATGATGTACGTTATCATTAATGTGTTTGTTTAGAAATGCAGACAATTTTTAAATCAGATTTGCCTACTGCAAAAAACGTATAACCGCAATCAACATAAGTGAAATATGCAGCAAGAAATATATGGTGGGAAAACTAGATTTAGTTGGAGACGTTAGTAGTCATGGCAACGTTTTGACATTTGTCAAGTATCACTTGCAATGTGAAGAAATGAAGCGCCTATTTGAACATTGTGTTTGTAGACAAAAAATGCCAAACAAAATAAACATTTTAAATCATATTACTATTCATCATTGACACTCAAAAGAAATAAAAAAAAACGAGGAAAGGTTTCAAATATATGGTAGATAGTTGAAGTTGTAAATAACACAGCAGCCATCACATCGAGGTTATATTATCAGAATCGATATTTAACTCTACACTGCATATTCACACTATGATATATAGCTTATTATCCCTTGCAGTGAACTGACTTACATTCATTTTATGCCACACCTGTTATTAGTATGACATAGAACCTTTGGGATATGACCTTGGACAGTTACCACCTGTGATAAACTCGGTATAGAATTCTTGTGATATCTAACCATAACAAATTAACACTTGTCACAGGCTCTCCTCTCCGGAGCGTCTGCTATTGATTCTGGTTTTAAAGATATTTTATGATAACTTTGTATTTCATTAGTTGTACATTGACATCAAACGATCTTAATTATTTTAAGACAAATGCCATGGATCTGAATCGTAGCACGCAAATCTTGTAATACGTGGTGTGTGTACTACGTGGTGTGTGTACTACGTGGTGTGTGCATGCATTTTTTTACAATGTTTCTGAATTTCTGTGTTCTTTCATATATAAGTCATATCATTCGTTCGATTTTTGGGGAAAGTTATTATTATATTTCACGTTATAACACATTGCAAATACATTGTATCTTTTTAAATTCTAAAAAACAAACATACCATGATCCCTCTAAAGATAAATGGCGCCGACAGGTTAAACGGTATTGTTACTATGGTCACTGTAGGGAACACACTGTTAAGGTCCTCCTCAACAGAAATATTCCACAAAAATCATATGTTGTGATGTAATTAACAGAATTATAGTTTTTCGAAATTTGAATGTTTTAAAATAGAGATAAAACAAAAAGAAAACGAAAGCTGCAGGTGGCAATGGGAAACTCGGGACCTTTACATTTCGATGCGTACACATTACCAATGATGCCATTCAGGAAATATTTGTGCAAGATATCAAAATGAGTACCAAATGTATTGGCCGACAGAAAAACTGCTTTAAGCTAAAAAAAACTCGTTTTTGTTATTTCTTTATCTACAATATATAAGAGAGAATATTCGATGTAAAATATAACTCACGAAACCTTTCTTCGCGATTATAGAAGATCGATGCAGTGTTACCCTTTACTTTTTAAGTTCCTCCTTCAAATAGTAGCAATACTAATATACAACATTTATATAGCGCCCTACATACTTTGTGAAATTACTCTAAAGCGCTTTACATCATTTAGTTATAATTGTGAAACAAAAACAAAGGCTTACAATCACCTTTATACATTAGGCAAGCAGATAATCATCGCAATGTGCACATAAATAAATTACCCTTAGTGCCCATGAGTTACATATATCAGAAGTAAGTGAACAAATAAAAGTAAGACAAGAAGATATACTGCAGTTCTCATTGTCGTCCAGGAGAGGCTTACATACAACACACAATAACACGGATGTCTTATTTACAGAGGTATATATAACAGGCGTAAACCATGTGAAGGCCTCAATACACGTGACCCTCCAGTCGTGTTTTGTGTATACACTGTTAACATCATACTCAGACGGTAACCAGCTCACCACTTACACATGTCTGACGGTGCCCTATTTATTGCTGAATGCCCCAAAGCTATGTAATCTTACCTGGTTATTGTATTATAAATGTAAACATTATATGAAAGGTGATCTTACGTCACGTGATAGTTGGTTTAAAAAAACTCAAATTAGATATAAAAGGAAAAGAGAAACTCGATATTGGAATTACATTTAACTGCGTTAAAATATACAAGTTTAAAAAAAATCAATTTCACATTTTATTTACATCGGCACAGTTTCTCATTATTGTGGATCCACAGAAAATGAATTCATCTCTAATAGATGATGTATCATAGAGTATACCACTAAGAGTCGAGAGTTGGGGTTTTCGTATTTGATAAGACGAGTGTTTGTCATGTTGTCAGTGAGTAATACATTACAAAAAACGATGACTGATTTGTCCCTGGCAACCATCCAGGGCACTAGTGATTATACCTCCCCTCGTTACAGTGGTTCTGTACACAGGAAATTTTCCACCACGAGTTGGCTTTGTATTGTGAAGCGAAGGGACCGACATTAATTCACACCATCATCTAAATATGTTACAGCTTAAGTGAATATTGGTGTACATTGTTACATGATTCTATATATAAAGATCGTTGGTATACACAGAGAAGCCTAGGAGAAGTCACAGTGCTAGAGAGCAGAAGCCTTTTGTGATTTTTGTTACAGATATATGTATTTATATATTTACTACTACAAGGTCTTTTCACAGGCATCGACCCGGAGGAAGATCTATCTGGTCCACTGTATCTTAGAGACCATCACGACTTCTTGTATTATACATTATATTTCATTACAGTTAACACGAAATATTCAGAGAAGGCTATCCTCTCCGGGGCGTCTGCTATTGATTCTGGTTTTAAAGATATTTTATGATAACTTTGTATTTCATTAGTTGTACATTGACGTCAAACGATCTTAATTATTCTAAAACAAATGCCATGTATCTTGATCGTAGCATGCAAATCTTGTAAATATATGGTGTGTGAATGCGTTTTTTATACAATGTGTCTGCATTTCTGTGTTCTCTCATATATAAGTCATATAAACTTTACCTCCATTATAGGTCTACAATACCAGATTTTACTTTGACCATTCATTCAATTTTTTTATTATGCTTTATTTCATATTACAAAACATTGCAAAAATATAATATCTTTTTGCATTATGAAAACAAACAAATAAACCTGTATGTACCGATACATATACTAGGATCCCTCTCACGCTAAATGGCACCAACAGTTCGAACAGTATAATTACTACGGTCACGATGATTCTGTACACAGGAAATTTTCCACCACGATTTGGCTTTGTATTGAGAAGCGAAGGGACCGACATTAATTTGTATACATGATTCTATATATAAAGACCGTTGGTATACACAAAGAAGCCTAGGAGAAGTCAACGTTCTAGAGAGTAGACGCCTTTTGTCCTTTTTGTTATATATATTAATTACAACCACAAGGTATGTTCATACTATTTTAAAACTTATACGCACAGGCATCGACCCGGAGGAAGATCTTTCCTTAATAAAAAAAATATCTGGTCCACTGTATCTTAGAAACTATCACGACTTCTTGTATTATTCATTTTATTTCATTACAGTTAACACAAACGATTCAGAGAAGGCTCTCCCCTCCGGAGTGCTTGCTATTGTTTCTGGTTTTAACGATATATTTTGATAATTATCTTTTATTTTGGTGTTTGCTTCAGTTCATTATTTTTTGTTGAGACGGTTACCTGTCCTGAAGAAATTAACATACACAGATAAAGGGAGGTCTGAGGTGATACATTACAGATATATTAATTTCAAATTTTAATATTAATCTACTCATCAACGTTCATTAACCAACAGACCTCACCCAAAGTAACGAATACATATGTGTTGTACTTGCATTTGTTTCTATTGCATATTTTTTTTAATAGACTGTGCGTTTGATTTTGATTCTTTCCTAATCATCAATTTTGTATAGAACGATATGATGTAAATTAATAAAAGCAATACGTGGACATTGTGCTTAAAAGGATATTCAAACATTGAATCTTAAAAAACCACTCAGAAATGACGGTAATCATTCTTCATTCATCAACTTTTTCTGTATATATTTTGGTCATACATGGATAGCAATAGATATGACAACACTGTGTCATTTGTTGCCTGTTATATTTGGATACATTAGAACTGTGAAATATAGGATTTTTGTATATGAATTTGGTATAACTTAATCGAATCAAAAGAACCATTAATTAAAGAATTTAAGTGGTTTCATGATCCGTAAGCTTGTTGGAACAAGATTTTTGATACAATAAGTTAAACACACAATAACAAGGATTTACAGAGCTGTGATTAGCAGACGTTAATCATTTACTCGACTCTCATACACGTGTTGGCGAAGGCTTCAATAAACGTGACCCTCCAGTCTTGATAGACCAAACATACTCAGACTTTTAAAATTCAACCAGCTCCTGAAAGTTCGTTTGGTCATTGAACAGTTCAACCCAATAATAAGTCATACTTAAAGATCCCACGCTATAAACATGTAGATCCTTTTATTTACAATGATTGTAAGATAACAACCTCATTTTCTAATAGCTATCTGAAGATCATTTAATATATCTGACACAACTCTCGGTTGACGTTAACATCCTGTTAATTTGGGCGCTTGTTGAATCTTAAGTTAGTGCTAATGTAAAACAACTAAGTGTGTGTATCTAATTGTTGTCTTGCCTCTCAAAATGTTACGGGGGAACAACATTGTCAGAACAGAATTCGATTACAAATTGATTGAAATGACATCTTTCTTAGATATCAATTTGTACATATACTGATACGAAATCAAATGTTGAAATTACATAATATTATGAATTACAAATAAACGTATCGAGTGTGGTGACCTATTTATAAACTTCCTAAGATCGCCAGAGTTATGTACCCTTAACAAACACAAAGTAAATAGGGGAAATAACTCATAGAAGATTCGATGACAGAATTTGTCTACTTTGAGGTTTTAGGTTTGCTTCGAATAAAACAACAACATTGTGACAGAGATGAATATATATATCTGTTTGTGACAAATACAGATATACACTTCGGTTTATTTCGTGATTTTTGTTTTTGCATATTGCCATATTGAAAAAAAAGTTATTATGATTTTAGATTTCCCGAGAGCGACAATTGCAGTGTTTTAAAAATGTCCCGATAAATACTTCAAATGGAATTTGAATTTGAAATCCACATTCTTAAAATATATAATGTAAATTATCATAGTAAGTTAGGATATGATTGTGGCATTTATGAAAACCTGGCAATCGTTAAACGATTCTTATTACTCATACTTGTATCCTTAATATAGCACTATTTTTCATTTCACCCCTTGGATAGTAAGATGCTTACACAACAGACTATAGGATACATAATGCACGTGTTATGTTCAGGTGATTTGGAGGATTTGATAAAAACACTGTCGGCTTTATCCGTTTAAAGAGTGATTAATATAAGTTGTAATAGCTTGTTTCATAATTTTTGAAAGAGATATAACCTTAATGGTACACACACTTTAAACACTATTGAATAAATATTATGTTTTTGATAGCTAGTTCATTTCCTTTCCTTTATTCAGTAGTAACAGATTTGCCTTAACAACCAACATCTCACGGTTGGTTCGTTACTCCCAGCCACAATAGATTCGTTCCTTTCCTCAGTAGTAACATACATACCTCCACCACTTACCCGTCACAGTTGGTTTGTTACTCCAGGTCACTGTAGATATTTTCCTTTCCTCAGTAGTAACATACATACCTTCACCACTTACCTGTCACAGTTGGTTCGTTACTCCAGGTCACAGTAGATACTTTCCTTTCCTCATTAGTAACATACATACCTCCACCACTTACCTGTCACAGTTGGTTCGTTACTCCAGGCCACAATAGATACTTTCCTTTCCTCAGTAGTAACACACATACCTCCACCACTTACCCGTCACAGTTGGTTCGTTACTCCAGGCCACAATAGATACTTTCCTTTCCTAAGCTGCCAAATGATTACCTTAATTCAAAGAACTTTCGTACAAAAAGCGTCTGGACAAAATGCAACTCCAAAATTGAAGTACCGCAGTGTGAGTTTTCAAAATGATTAAAAAACTTTTCTGTCGAAGATCACTTACATAAGGATTGAACGGCATTTTTTTCAAATGCATGCTGGTATGAACGCAAATCGCTTACTCACATGGTTTACGTTCATACCGGCATGGACATTAAAAAACACGTTAAACTTTATATTTACATTCTAATGTTTTAGTTATTATTGACATAAACTAAGATATTTCCTTATGTATGCGATATTGAAGTGCCTGTGTCGTCAGGGCAAACGAGATTCCTGGAAAATCCTGACGACTCAAAAATGTTTGCTTCTAACGATTGTCTCGTGCTAATCGGGAAAACAATTGCCGAACTGTTAGCTAAAGATAAACTAGTTGTATTTGAAGATTAAGAAAATGGGGTCAGTCCTCCTGTTTTTGTTGTATTGCCAAAAACTAGAGGTGTAACATGTAACGATTATTAAATGGACATTTCATAGATATCACTTTTGATATCTGATTTTAAGTGCTTTGATCATGTATTTTGATTTATGTCATTGACGATTCGTTATAGATATTGTTATAAAATAGTTCATGATATGGATCTAAATAGTATCATTCCATTCATTTAAGTTGAGGGGAGTTTCCTGACCATATGATATTTCTTTAATTTCAATAACGCTTTCCTTTGAACTTTTTAAATTAAGGACCGCTGTGAACCCTAGGGCCGGAGTAACAAATCAACTGTGTGACAGGTAAGTGATGGAGGTATGTATGTTACTTCTGAGAAAAGGAACGAATCTATTGTGACCTGGAGTAACAAATAAAATGTGACAGGTAAGTGGTGGCGGGAGGCCTGTTACTACTGAGGAAAGGAAAGTATCTATTGTGATCTAAAGTAACGAACCAACATACTTACCCGTCACAGTTGGTTCGTTACTCCAGGTCACAATAGATACTGTCCTTTGCTCAGTAGTAACATACATACCTCCAACACTTATCCGTCACAGTTGATTCGTTACTCCAGGTCACAACAGATACTTTCCTTTGCTCAGTAGTAACATACCTACCTCCAACACTTACCCGTCACAACCCGCTTTGTTCCAGCCCTAGGGTTCACAACGTTCCTTAACTTGAAATTTTCAAAGGAAAGCGTTATTGAAATTAAAGAAATATCATGTGGTCAGGAAACTCCCAGACGCTTTTTGTATGAAAGTTCTTTGAATTAAGGTAAACATTTAATAGCTTTTTGTTGTACAATTTCTATCCTTTAGATATTTTCTAACTTGCATATTCCAAACGTTTTCAGACGTGATGACGTCACCATGTTGGCATATAAATGATACCTGTGGTCTTTTAAATAAAAGATAGTATTGCTGTTCATGAAAACCTGTTGCGAAGTTGTAATGCGCGGTTCTAAACTCACTCTAACATCATCTTAAGATGATTGCGATATATTCGTAGTTGTTCAACAATTTCATATGCAGATATATCGCCGATGTGCTGTTTTTAAATAACAAAAAATTAATTGACCACACCTATCGTATATACTCTTCCGAGCTTGAACTCAGGGACACTACAGACACTTATACTTCAGCTGCTTTCCTCGAGCTTTACTTAAAACATGACCAACAGGAATGGCTAGCTATAAATCTGTAAGATGAGCTGGACGATTTCGACTTTCCTACCCTGATTTTCCCTTTCCTGATATTAACAATACCAGCTTCCCCTTATGTGTGATGTGCTTCTATGTGTGATGTGCTTTCTATGTGTGGTGTGCTTTCTATGTGTGATGTGCTTTCTATGTGTGGTGTGCTTTTTATGTGTGGTGTGCTTTCTATGTATGATGTGCTTTCTATGTGTGATGTGCTTTCTATGTGTGATGTGCTTTCTATGTGTGATGTGCTTTCTATGTTTGATGTGCTGGTGCTAAAGTAGAAAAGTCTGAGTGTTCTTGATATCAAGCTCAGGAGAGGATATACGATAGATGTGGTCAATACATTTCCTCTTATTTAAAAACAGCACGTCGGTGATATATCTGAATATGAAATTGAAGAACATATAGTTGAAATTGACCTCATTGTCTCTAATTTTAATCACACTATGTTAGTTTATACCCTGTCAAACTTTACACTTTGCTATATTAGCATGTGTGTATATTTTACGTCAAAGCACATTAGTCCTTATTTATTATTTACATCGAGTTTATAAATTTAACTCTAAATGCTACTTGTCTGTGATTACTTATGAGCTGCTTTGCTTTTGTACCTTAATGTTTTGATTTGTTACATTGCCCCTGTGGTATTTGCTTGTTATTTTCTTATTTGTATCCAATGTTTCTCGCAACAATAGCACTACGGTACAAGTTTACATTGTTATAAATATGTGAGGTTTAATAAAATTATTGTATCTTGATGAGCACGTGCACGTGCTTTTTGGTTTTGTTGTCACTACCCGATTTCTAGATGTAAGAACGTGATATTACTTTGTATTTACAAGGCGATATTGTCGATGAAGTAGAAGACGCTTACCCTTCTGGAACACCTGTTCTGACAGTACTTTTGAATGATCTCCATGTAAAATTTGTCTTTGTTCATAATTTTCCTCACCTTTATCGATTTTAGTTCGAATTATGGTTTTATATTTCTTTTTGTCAATGGAAATACAGAACATAAGCGTATTTCTTTGTGTCAATGGAAATACAGAAGAGTAGTGTATTTCTTTGTGTGAATGGAAATACAGAACAGTAGTGTATTTCTTTGTGTCAATGGAAATACAGAACAGTAGTGTATTTCTTTGTGTCAATGGAAATACAGAACAGTAGTGTATTTCTTTGTGTCAACGGAAATATAGAACAGTAGTGTATTTATTGTCTCTAATTACAAGATGTCGAATTGAAAGAAGACATGCTCAAACAAACTTGTATCATTTTATTGACAAATAAATAAACTTTGCGTAGAAATATATAAGCATACATATACAGACATGGATATCACAACACATTTAAACGAGTGTGTACAACTACAGCCTCTTACTGAAGTTGATGATTAGTGTTATTAAGAAGATACCGAGATGTTTGTGTTGGTAGTATGTTTCTAAATTCAGACCAAGCGAATATAGTTTATGTTTGGTGAATTGTTTTTTAAATTTGAAAACAGGAGAAAAAACTGCTTGATTAGAATTATCTAAATCAAAACCATGATATAAATGTAGGTAAGAATCAGTCGTTTAAATGTTTATCTTCTTACTTGTTGTTGTACTTAGCATCGATTACGCGATATATGTCAGATGTTCCCTTTAAACCAATGAAGATCCTGGAAAAGCTTACTCCGATTAACCTCTTGTTTGGCAATGTACATATAATAACTTCAACATAACGAACGTCATATAGCACCAGAATAAAACGATAATTACATTGTCCAGGACTTGCCACCATACACGAAATAACATTTATGTTGTATGCAACAAACCACTGTCTCCGATAATAAATAACTGCATAACAATACATTCCGAGTGTTGGATTCAGGAATCCCTTTTTTCCTCCTCAAGCTGTCGTTGATATTAATGTATTCAACGAATTAACGCCTTTATATTAAGACCAGCTATCGACGACGCTTCGATGTTATAAGAGTGACCAATTGACCAACTCTGTCGACGGAATCTTCGTCTTCTCTTTATATTTCCATTAACAACGTCATCCGGCTCTATGTATCTTTGATTCGTAAAGAGTTCGCATTGTTTCCAGGGGAAATAACTTAATTTCACTGTTGTCCATATGCCTTCATGTATCCCGATTTATCAGTTTTGGTGTATTCTGACCTTTTCTGCTTCTTCTTATCAAAGATGGATGCTGGTCTAGCGCCTAAAAGGATGCAGAGTAAAACAGAAAAATTACAAAAGAGTCAAAACATCAGGACAGCATAAAAAACTAACAGAATTTGGAAGGAGGGTATCATTACAGGACATTAACGACGAACCATCTGATTGGTCAACTAGACCAACTCATCTATAATTGGTATTATTGCTGAAGTAATAATAATAGAACTTACATAATTTGGTTTTACTGACTTTCCATATTTTTTTCTTCAAAATATTGTTAATAAACTGCGGCACTGACTCAAGTTGAAAAACCATAACAAAACAAAATATTCCACCTAAAGCATTTCTTGGTTTTGTCCATATACAGTGGCTACATAGTTGTCGAAGGCATGTATTCTTGGTATTGAAACCACTACTAACATTCATTTTTTTAGACGAAATGAACTGTTTGTAAAGTCAATACTTTTATGATATCTATATGTATTACCTTGCCACTAATTGTGTTTAATTTATATGTCATTAATTAAATTATATCATTGATGCTGAAGACCAAGTAATGGACAATTTATGTTATGCTAAAGTTATATATATTTCGTTTGTTGTACACGTTGTAAAGAGCTTATAACTTAAATTACGACTGTATTAATTTTAATAAATTGTAATCTGTACTTTTGTTGGGGATGTCGAACAGATATTTATTGCGCGAGCTAACAACGTTACCTGTTGCGGCCGCTTGGGGCAGTTCCTTCTCAAGTATTTTATATGTCTTTGGTTGTACATCACGGAAGGCTCCTCCGTCCTCCTCTTCCGGTTCCGGTGGAGGTTGATGTTTCACCGCCACGCCTCCCCTGTTCCGGTTACAAGAAACAAATATAGTCTAACCACGGATAATAATTTGTGAATTGCTACGAGACGACCTACAAATTAGGTTGTGATAAAGCGGTATATAAGGACCTCGAATTATTATTATTAGCATTATTATTCTAACATAACTATAATAATGTACTCCTATTTTTACTATTCGTCAAATCAGTCTCAAAAACTCTAGAAATATTGAAGATAGGTCATTGTTGCCATAGGCTCTACAAAGTAATGACGTGAGATTATACTACATTTGTGTGTCTGTTGTTAGATGTATGTAGTTGTGTCACTTAAGGGATATATTCTTACTATAAATATCTAATAAATCAAGTCTAAGAAAATGCGAAGGTAAAAGCATTTTCTACATTTAATTATAATTTCAAAACCTATTTCGAAAGGTTTATTTCGAAAGGTTCATTTACAGAAAAAAATGAAATTGTTTTGGCTGATATGAAATCGTTTTTTCTTCATTATTTTTGAACGACTAGAATCTGTTTCATTATTCGTGATATATTTTGTAATAGTACCTTTTTATGTGTTTACGACGAGAAATTCCGTTCAGAATGTATATTCCGAGGAGTAAATTTTGGAGTATACATTTCCTAAACAGTATTTTTAATACGTCACATTCCTTACCTCTGTACTTGGAGATCAATGTCATTTCCGCTGCGGATCATTTCGTCACGAGCAGTTTGATGGGTCGACCCTGTGACGTCCATCTTTCCTATAGAAATAATAAGGTCACCGTTCTGTAGTCCAGCCTGACCAGATAAGCTTTTGGGATTCACCTACAAGTGTAATAAAAGAAAAAAATCATTTAGTGTCAGCACACACAGCAGACACCCAAATAGATCGAGAGACATATAAAAACAATCGGGACCAACAATAAGTTTTTTGTTAATGTTTCCCTATTAGCAGCATGCATCAGCTGTTAGACCCCTCTTATACATCAATGAGTGTTAATACAGCCGACTAACGTTACGTATTTACATGTGTATACCTAATGCACCAATCATCAATTTTGTAAGGTATACTATACCCTTATTGTAGCAACGCAAACTATCAGGGAAGGCGCCAAGTTTGGCCTTAATACATCAAATGTCGATGTCAATGGATTTTACTAAATGCATCAAATATGGTAATGGCTACCACACCTGTGCTTGCGCACACACGTAAAAAACTAAAACAGCTATATACAAATCACACTTTGACCTATGTTGATGAAAGTGTAAGGCTATAATCAGATGCTCTACAAAAATATTACATATTTGTATGTTCGGCAACCTGTAAACAGGAATGGTATCATCAGCCCCTTGACGAAACTATTGCTTGTATACTCTACAAGAATATTGCAGAAGCCATAGCGTTTATACAAATATGGATACAGGTTTAATTTGGCATCCGTCAGAATTCCTCCTGACAATCTCCGATCACCGTTTTGTCCAATAGTGGGCAATCAATCATGGTGACGATGTGCACATTTTCACTTTAGATAGATTCTATGACAAATAGTTAATAATCCTCGTTTCTTTTCTGTAAAAGTAATATCCCGATCTAATTTTACATGATTTAAACCTACCTACTAGCCTTACCTTGTCGAATCCGCAGGCTCCCAGACACACAGTTACTGAGTACTGACGTGAAGGTGGGGGGAGGTTTTAACTGACGGTATGATTCAGCTGACTGGCGATAAAATGTCTATTTCTAAACCTACATTTCAACATGAGCTGTTATCACCAGGGCGTCTGCAATTAATTTTAAGGGGCGCTTGGAGGAATTTGTACATTTATATTTTATAAATAAAAAGTTATATCTAAATATGTCTTGCTATGTTCTATAAAAAATAATTGGATATCTCCGAAAAACAGTTGTAGATAGATAATCGTAAATTTTCTTTCATGCTGTGATGCTTCTTTCCTTGGCCGCTGTCAGTTTTATTCGGTGTTAACACGCGTTGCTTTGTTCGTGTACAGAAACAAACACAGCAGATATCTTAACTTAAAGCTTTATATTTCAAACCAAGTTTTACAAAATTTGAGTACTATAAATTGATATATAATTCCGACATATCTTGTTTATAATGTGTCTTTGTAATCTTTCCTCCTTCGAGTGAAATGTAAGTCGACGTTCTGTACAACCCTAGACAAGCCCCTGAAAGTTTATGATGGAAATATTGCTCATCCTCCAACTATTTCCTCAAAAGACGTGTATCAATGCGCACAGGTTGTTTATCTTCAATTTCAGTTTTTAAATTTCTAAAAACTACTCAGCTTAACACATTTATAATTTTATTTCAACAAGCTGTACTGACATAAATGATTGTTGTTTAATTTTGACCATAAGGTGAGGATGAAGATGGCATGTTTCGATTTGATACATTGACATCTCTGCGTTGTGCTGATATTTCTATTTAGCTTAGATCAGCTTGTGTGTTAAACTGACGTGTGGCTAAAAGGTAACCAGCCTTGACAGATAAGATTGTCGGAGGTATGGTCCGGGCTCCAGTAAGAAGTTTCATTCCAGACATGGCATGGAGAGAGGTTGTATGAATGGATGGTTTTGAATGGTTTGTATGATATTTTTATACACTATAGCATGAATAAGGTTTTAACTAGTCTGGTATAACATGTACATTTAATCAACAATGTATGTTTATTTATTTTTTTTATATATATTGAAGCAAGAATAATTTTCAAATAAGATTCATAATATAATGTGCATTTTTGTACCAAACTTTTTAAGTCATGTAATGTTTATTTAATCAGCAGTGCAGAGTTTGTCAAAGCAAATATATTGCAGGTTATGTATACTAAGGAAAGCATAATATCTAATGAAACACATAAGGATTAATAGTGTAATCGTTCGTGTATTGTACTAACAGACGCAGTCGCTAATTACGTAGTTTGTTTCACCCTCCAATGATCTGCAGTCACCGATACCTTTACCATTATAGCTTTGAGAAACGTATCTTGGAGACAGGCGTGTTTAGACCAGTCAGGTATTTTTAAGTTTATTACCTCACAAGCGATGTAGTGTTGTCCCCTTAGAGGTGATCACGTCCCATCACAGGTAGGACGAACAGATTCAGGTTCACTAATGGTATGGTGTAATATTTCTAACATCAATTATCGTGTCAAATTAACTCATGGACAATTCCAGAAATAAGCGTTCTTGATTCAATTTTCTTTAACGATTTGAGAATATTTAAGCACAATAGTTTTTATGTTAAATATTTTTATATTGATTACTATTGATTGATAAACAAATATAGAAATGTAGTCGATATTTGTTAGATTTTAAGGAGAACCCCTTAGAAGTGTTCAAGTCCCATTGTAGGCATGACGAGAGATTTCTGGTTTATGTAATATTTTAACCCCAATCATCGTGTCAAATTAACTTCAGAACAATTTGAGAAATAAACGTTCTTAATTTAAGTTACCTTAAAAGTTTGAGAACATATTAATACATTAATTTCTATGTTAATATTTCTATATTGATTAATATTGATTAACTAATATAGAAATACAGTCGATATTTGCTAGATTCTTAAGAGAAGATATCTATTCACATCGTTACAGATCAAGTAGTGATTTGTCCTTTAATTTAGAATTCATGTAAATATTGAAAAATGTAAGCGTAACCCCTGGATGTCGAGGATGACTATACATAGACTTTGACAATAATGATCACGTTAAGGTCGCGATCGTTCACTTTTCTTTTCCTCATTTGTATAACATAACACTCCACTTCTCACGGAATCAACATGACACAGGTAATTTGCTAGCATAGATTTTATTCTTAGTTTCAGGATAAATGCATCCTGTTGACCAATACATTATCAACTTTCACTTTACTTTGAAGAAACCGAAGTCTACGCCCGTCATCAATACCTGATACAATGAATTAAGACCCTTCATTTGAAAATAGTTTTGTAAATGTAATTCAGATTGATAAATTCACTAATAGATTATGAAGATTGTGTTAGCATTCTATTTTGTATAAAATAAGAACATAATGTAGTAGTGACGTTTTGAGTATGAAACCATCTCTGATACTCCAGGCATGGTACGTGTATTATGCTTATATGAGGATTTGAGTCAACAATTCCCTCTTTCTTTTCTTTTCGAACTATATTTTGTATTCCTACATTGTTTAACAGTAATAGTGAAAATTAAATCGAAATTTATCGATACGACATAATTATGATTAATTATCATACGGATTTTTACTAAATTAGTTTATTAGGTGCAATAAATGATAAATAGTCAGTCAATATTGTTTATTTTGGTGTCACAACCTACTAACACAATATGTTATATAACTATACACAGAACCTGTATCAAGTCAGGATGGCCGAGCGGTCTAAGGCGCCAGACTCAAGGCACTGCCTTCTCACAATGTGAGACGAGTGTTCTGGTCCACGTATGTGGGCGTGGGTTCGAATCCCACTTCTGACACTTACATTTTAATATCTTTGTTGAATAATTGATAAATTTTGAATATATCTCATAATGCTTATTTTTTTTAATTCCAACATTATATTGCGGTTTCATAACATATCATTTCAAATAAATTCGATTGGAATCGGATTCGTGTAATGTATGCGGTAGTGATAGTAATCAGTCGACAAAATAAAGTCATTAAGAAAAGATATGTACAGGAACTAATGAAAAATAATTATGATGTAACACTGCTCAATCCTCAAAGTAGTATTTTGTATTACTAGTTTGTTTAACATTAGTGAAAATTAACTAGAAATGTATTGATACGACTTAATTATAATTAATTTTCCAAAGCTTTCCTTCGCATGTGAAATATAGTTCCTATGATTTTAATCATACGGATTTTACTAAAATAGTTTATTAGGTGCAATAAGTGATAAATAGTCGGTCAATATTGTTTATTTCGGTGTCATAAACACGATGTGTTATATGAACTTATATCATAACTGAACAGCTAACCTCAGGTATATACGATGTTAAGTCAGGATGGCCGAGCGGTCTAAGGCGCCAGACTCAAGGCACAGCCTTCTCACACTGTGAGACGAGTGTTCTGGTCCACGTATGTGGGCGTGGGTTCGAATCCCACTTCTGACACTTACATTTTTATAAATTTGTTAAATAATTAAGAAATTTTGAATACATTTGGAATAAATCTTATAATGTTTGACATTTATTTTGATAAATAGTCAGTCAATATTGTTTATTTCGGTGTCATAAACACGATGCGTTATATGAACTTTTATTACATACTTACTAATAAATACGGGTTTTTTGTATATGCGATACGACACAATTGCTCTAACCCATATCACACCCCAAAACCCGTATCAGCCCGCAAAACCCGTATCACACCCCTTTTGGAAATTTTTCGTTTTTTAATATTTCAAAAGAAAAATTGATCATAAGATAGTAGCTTTTATTAGTAACTATGTAATAAACAGAATAAAACATGCCTTTTTCCGTATCACACCCAGTATCAACCCTCGACCAATATCAGCACTCGGGCATATATGAATTGTGATATATCGTGCTATGTATGCATTTTTGTATATCGTGCTGTGTACTATCAAAATTGCTTTATACCGAGTTGTGTATGGATTGTGATGTATCGTGCTCTGTATAAGTCTGTAATATTGATATTATATTTAAGTCTAATTAATACATTATTGTTAAGAACACCTCTAAGTTAAATATATATCTCTGATCAAACTGAACGTCCGTGATGTCCGTCCAGTGTGGTATCTGATCTATATCTACGAGGATAGTCACCGAATTACATTTCTAAATACAACATGACGTACCGGCAATTCGTCTACAACAAATATTGGATGTTTGTCCCTAATTGGTAGCATTAATGCTTCAATGGCAATGAAAATATCCTAATATTTGTTCAAATCCTTTCAGAAAATGTAACTGATCTTTCTGTGTATAATTTATCATTTAAATATGTATTGATATACTTGCTAGTTAAACAAGCCTTTCGGTAGAGAATCTAACACTTTGGCGATAAATTGTTCAACGTTAAACACTCCACAAACATAATGTATGTTTACTATTGAAACGAAAAGCAAATATTGAATATAGAAAGGGAGACTACTGCTGTGATTACAGCATCATAACCACGAGTGTTAAGCGTCAATCTATCCGTCTATGAAGTTTGTAACTACTTGTAATATTCAAAATTGTCGCCCCTCCACACACACCCCTCCTGGACACAATAGCGTTTGCCAACTGCAGTTTTTCCGCTCTGGGTGGCGCTTGTACTATACAATGAGGTTGGTATAGTATAGCGGATATTTCTTGCTGTGAGAACAAGAGAGCGGACTGTCATACAAAAGTGCGGATACACGTCACTTAACAGTATACATACGGTGTGGAATGTTTACTCTGTTATAAAACAATAGGTGTGTGTCCTCTGTGTCAATATAGTAACAATACACCGACAGCCTTCACACGACCCCTTCACCTCCCGACACGTACAAAGTCAACAGTGCCGGGGAACAGACAAAAGAGCATCGGGGGAACCACGTGGCTACAACAGTAAAGCTAGTTATATACATAGAAAACACGATATACGTTTTACTTTCAATTTTGGTCCATGTGCTCAGTACTCATAATTTGTAAAATCAGAATCTATGTTTCAGTCACTTAAACTACTCTGATGCTGTTTGGTGACATGGTATAGTTTTCAAAATAATTGTAAAAATGTCAAACACCAAATCAAAAGGGAACACAACACGAGGTTCCAGATACTAGGGAGTGTATGCCTTAAACTTCATAAACGTATCAGCCACTATAGTGTTGGGTGATTTCAGTACACCACGTGATATATTTTCAGCTGCTGATTGGATGCTGTAGTTCAAAGTGAAATGTGTTCTCTCTTCAATAGTGCTACTTTTACTACATTCCGCCGCCAGGTGTGCTCTCATCAGTCATCAATTACAGGACCACTACTACTGCTAGCATGTTACGTTATGGATACTATACTAAAACCAGTATTTCCTTCGGCTGAGAGATCGATGGAGTTTTGTCTCCTGTGGCTCAGGGATAATGTTTTGCTCTCGACAGGAAATATAACAATATTTATAAACTGTATTTGTTGTACAACAATTATGAAACAAGATATTATAACTTGTATTAACCAATATGTTGGCCCGGATGATAGCGGGGAGGGTTGTCTTAATTAGGGAGGAAACCGTAGCCTGGAGAAAACACACGTGGTCGGGCAGGTGGCCCCATACCTTTCACGTCCGATCGGGAAATCGAACCCCGGCCGCCTTGGTTATAGGCAAGTGCGCTATCTACTGCGCTAAATAGGTGAATATTGTAATGATTATATTTTGCCGAAGTATCCACTATTCAGAAAAATACCTGCACCTAAGTACTGGACTGGTCACTGGCCAGGTGTAAAAGTACTGAGTATCGGATGTATAATTACCAGCGTATCAATGACAGATAGCGTTGATTTATCGGAAAGGACTTTCTGTTCTCATCAAATATTAATCCGTGGTGATTATTTCAGGTATATCATTGTGTGAATCACGGACAGAATATATAAAAACATACTAAATATAGCATTGTACATCAATTATAGACAGAATACATACCAAATATAGCATTGTGTATCTATATCTACTAGACAAAAGATATACAAAATATATCATTGTGATACTACTATAGAGGGTACATACCAAATATAGCATTGTGTATCTACTACAGAGGGTACATACCAAATATAGCATTGTGTATCTACTACAGAGGATACATACCAAATATAGCATTGTGTATCTACTAGAGAGGATACATACCAAATATAGCATTGTGTATCTACTAGAGAGGATACATACCAAATATAGCATTGTGTATCTACTA
>JAUMHH010071101.1:0-22731 GCA_032359455.1 Chlamys rubida
AGTCAGATATTGTGGTCCCAGTTGGGTTAGAACATAGATCTTGTCTGGTTTTGAGGAAATTTCATATAAAGATGTACCAATGCATTCAGTTGTAATGACTTAAATATAAAACCAGGTGAGCGATACAGGTCCAATGGACTTCTTGTTTTAAATTCTTGTAAAAAAAGTTCTACAAACAACAGGCATCCAGTTTTTTTATATATTTTTCAGATGCGTTTTCGCTATTAAACTTGATCATAATTTGTTAAATATTATAAAAAAAAACGTTACACAAGATCAAAACGAGACGTGATTTAAACCTCAGAAGAGTACATCCTTAAGGCACCTCTAACAAAACCGGAAATTATGAATAGGAGGTTTTCTTACTAGCATGATACAAATGTAGTAGCCTTAACAAGTCACTTCTGAAAACGAAAAAATATTTGTCTTGCAAAACTTATATAGAAAAGCAATATCGATGAAGTAAAGAAAACAGAGGTCTGAGATTTTAAAATAAATAACAGCAATGGTGCTAGTCGCGGTTCGACCCCTATACATGTGCCTCCTATCACAATGCAGTACACTACCGTGTCAGCGGTAATTGTATAGCCCAGTACCACTACAGTTAGATCCGAATCAAAATGTTAGAGGTAGAATGCCTTATGTATGAAAATAAAAGTGGAACTCTCTAATGTTTTGCCTGCAGTGAGAAAGGGATCATGAAATCTTTCAAAGAGAAAATGAAAATCATTAATCAGTGAACTTCCAATTCTCTACATAAACTATTTTAAAGGTCAATGTGATAACTCTGTGTATATCACATCTTACAACACGGAAAGGTGTTCATATACGTAGCATAGTAGAATAAGATTGACAAAAATAAAGCCATGCCCTAGCTTTTCAGTAGTTTAGACCATTTTGATTTCCATCTAAAAGGACACAACAGCTGTATGTTGAAGTGTAATTTTAAATTCGGCAAATTATACATGTATCTATTACCAAATGTTACAGGTGCTATTACTTGTTTGAAAGTTACGTTCATCATTAAAACTTTTGACCTAAAGCGTTCTAATCCGATTTTGAAAAGGAATACTATGTTCTATCAACTGACAAAATGTAACATATATACATTAATTATTTATCTATATGAAAGGAAGCATATCAGCTAAAGGAAACCACTTCATCAGTTCAATCGCGAGGAGGATGTCCACATTTGAGTTGGGTTTTTTCGATTTGGCATATTCTTCCTTTCATTAAAAAAGATGTAGCAACAAAATGGAGTGTTTTTTCTAGCTCAGAATTGATTCCCTTTTTCATACATTGGTCTTAGATTTAACTGGTTTACATTCCTAATTCCTTTATAGCAAAGTTTACGACAGACAGGGTGATAGCAACATTGATAAAGTGGAGGAGTAGTAGTGTATAGGTAGTGTTCGTTCCTGATGTCCTTCACGTTTACCACTGTTTTCATATACGTACATTTTTAACAACTGTTAAAAAAGATAGCAAGATGCAATTTTTATGAAACACTACTGTTGAAAAGGACTTGGACAAAAATTCCATGATGTCCACAATTGTATTTTGGGGGACATACGCTTACTTGGCCTTCAGTTGGTAACTTAATGAGTACATGAGAAATCTGAAGTAGAAAAGAATGTCGAAATAATGAAATTCACCATAAACTTGGAAAAGGAAACCTCGTCCGCTGAATGTTCAGGTATCAGAACAAATCCAATGATCTGATTTGACGATAAGAACCCAGAAAGGGACAACCCGGTATCGACCATACATACCTTAAGGATAGTTGGTTAATAGGGTTACAATCTAATCTGTTTCCCTCGTCACGATTCATCAAAGGACAAAAATGATCTTTGCAACAACCTGCATAGCTATCTAACTATGGTTAAGCATATTCAATTTCGCCACAGAATAATCTGGATTGTTTTGCTTCATGGAGTACTCTGGGTAAGCAGAAAACCAACAACGAATGAAAACGAAGATCAAGATTTTATTTACACTGTAGTGATTTATAGAAAATGCACAGTAAGTATACATTATATTAAAACATTCTTCGTAATTATACAACACGTTACACCATCCTTCATAAAGTTATATACCCAATTTACCATACAACTATATCTCTCATCTTAAACATAGACAAACGACATATTTATTGTAGTCTAAGTTTTTTTCTTTTTTACTTTATTATAAAACATTCTAATGTTTTACAATTAAAAGGAAAGAAAAAATAGACACATATTTTACAGTACATATCTTCCATTCAGACAAATACAGTAATGTAAGTTCCCACTTTTGAGTACCATTGAGGAGTCCTCAGTGAACGAAGTGTCGATATTATGCTGTAAATGTTTACTTTAGTTTTTTGCTTCAAATAACTAACTTTTTTATATGTGCTTCCTTGTTGAATATATATAAGTTATAATAAAACATCAAATTCAAATTATGACACATATTCAGATAAAACATGATAACAGAGCCTATATAGTTGCTTTACGTCTGAAGAATTACATTTCTGGCATTTAGACAATGTATATAAGAATGAACTAATTAAAGTACTTTGCAAAAGTTCTGCATATTTAGAAAGAAATATAAAACAAAAAATAAATTATATCTTTTTATGTTAAATAAATAACGTCTTAATCGATAGCAAATGCCAAATCATCGATTTTCTCAAGTCTTTATTTATAATTTATTGATAAGAAACCTGATGAAAGGAATTTTGTGTGAAAATGCATTCTTTTCTTAACTTGTAAAAAGACGTGATTCTCTGGTAAGAAGTTATGATTGAAAAGGCAGACAGATTAATAGCTATTTTTTAAACTAAAAAAAATAATTAATTATTAATAGACCCTTTATATCGACAGTAAAATAAAATTCAACATTTGTGTGCCAAAATAATAATAAATATTTTGACGTAAACTTAACTGACAATTCAAGCTAATATTTCATTGGAATACAAATCACCTGCCGCCTTTGCACGGGTCAAAATGAAACATATTAACACTAAGCTATGTCGTTACTGCATATGATATACAAGTGTAAGGTAAGATTAGATATATTTATTAAAGTGTTACACATTTGAATACATGAAAGACACAACATATATAAATAATTTCAGGCTTTAAAGACTTGCGAAACAAAAAATAAAGTTTAAACATGAAATGATACAAATCAATCATATTACCTTAAATTACGTAGTTCAATATATCTGGTTCTTTAGATAATGTAAATATGTAATTGTTTCCATATCATAGATATATGTGAACGTAGTTACTCACATATTGTGTGAAAATTATTCAAAATGCCAAATCTATCTATGATTTACATGTAACTAGGATCGTCCATTATCCACGCAAAGAAATAGCATAAACCGTACAGAATAAAACATATCGGGATCGTAATTTAGAAGGTATCGGATTTTCCCTTGCATCGCACTCTATCTAGCAATTTATCACGCTATTTTTGTATTCATAACAATCAGAAAATTATTGGTATAATGAATTAACTCGGACAACTCGGTTTTAACCAATAAGTATCGACTCGTTGTTACCATTTTAGATAACCGCAGATATTTTGCAGCAGATATCCGTGCAATTTGCAAATTAAAATGCAATGTATCTGTAGCTTGGCCTGTTCATACAGAGTGAGATGCAAATTTAGATAATTGGTAGAAATTACTACTGTCCTTTAATCTAAATAGGATGAATATATTACCTTAATACATGATGCATATCGTTTTTAAAAAAATAGTTGCACGTATCGCTCACATTCTATTAACTTTAACGTGGTATGATCAAAATGATTCGTGCGTATCTTTTCACAGAATACTTTTATTATTTATTATTTATTAGGTTTCAAATCCTATGCGTTGGCCATTGCCATTTTTAATATGTAATATTTTTTCAAACCTGTGTCCGCTTAACCAAATAACAATTTACACTGTATCAGGTTAAAGTCCCTTTACAAATAACCTTGTATTTCTCCCCTTTTATCCCCGCCCATCGGTCCAAGGGGAAAGTGGGTATCCTTTCCATTATTACAGAGTATAGAATCATTAACCCTGGCTTCCTTTGAACTAGATTGGTTAAAATCTTTCATTGTATTGAAAAGTGGGATGTAAAAAACAAGAGATCCCAGAAGGATCCTTGCGCTCACCACTGTAAGATCTTCATTAGATTGATCTTTTCCGTTTATTTCTTGTATCTGAGGGATTGATAGCCTTGTCAACAGTAAATATATCTTGTGGTATCTTTTGATAAAAAAAATCTATAATGCTTGGCTTGGGAGTGTCTTTTTCGAAGCTAGGTTATCGGAAATAGTGACAACAAACTCGAAATTGAAAATCCAAGATGACGGTATGATGGTGATTTCCGGTTCAGTCCCACAACAAACCGTTCAAAGGGGAAATTACATATGAAATTTGAGAAAGTTATGTCAAGAATCTCTTGAGAAATAGCGATAACAATCTTGACATGTCAAAATCCATCAAGTCTGCCTAGCGGCCATTGTGTTTTTCCAGTCGGTCTCAAAATAAGAGAAGCATCACTCGGGACCATGCGGAATCTGTTAAAAACATTTGAGAAAGATCTGTCGAGTTATTCTTGATGAATAGCAATAACAAACTTGAACTGTCAAAATCTAAGATTGAAGGATGCGGCCATTTTCTCCCGTTCAGTCTTACAATGAAGCATGTACAACTGGGGACAAATGGATACACATGAAATGTGACAAAATCCATATCAATAACAGGAGTTGCTTAAAGACGGACAGACTGATGGGCGATGTTCGACAGACGGACAGACCACGGACTACGGCCGAAGGGTGATTTGATCATCCAAGCACCTGCATTTGATTATGGGCTTTAAAATTACGCATATTTTACATTTCAAACCCCACCACTCAAATACCCCCTTGGCCAAAGAACCCTTTAAACCATTTTCGTTCAAATGTATTCAATTTTCTTGAACAGAAATATTTTAAAAATTTACATATATCTCCCATATCTGGCTTCGGCTCTCTCCCCCCAAGGGCTAACGCCCTCCCGTTTAGCATGGATACCCCTTGTATAAGGAATGCTCAATACCAAATATTATCAAAATTTATAGATTTTTTTCCGGACTAGTAGTTTTATTGTCACGATTCTACGAACTACATTTCATCAAAGTTTAGCATAGTCAAGAATGAGAATACCGCGGACGTGTTCTCTCCGGGTCATCAGCGCAAAGCCGACTGTTCCTATATACAGATATTCCATTGTTCGTTTGATAGTAGATTTATTTCAGCAGTCTACCAACCTCAGAGTCAAGGAGACATTCACGTCTTATAGAAGTTGTCTAGTTTCAGAAATCACCAAGTGTGTCCACTTTGGAGATTTAAAAGAAGTAACCTTGCAACTTGTTTCAGAAAATTAATTTCAAATGAATTTTTCAAAAACAAAATGCGCTTATTAAATTCTTGATTAAATAAATGTAATTATATAGAAAAAACCAACTGTTGCTTTCCTTTGTGAAAACATTAAATGTATAATTGTGCAAATGTAATCAAACAGAAATTCTAAGTTAAAATTTGCTGTTACATTCCTGGTCATTCACTAACACTTCTGTCTGCATTTAAAGTCAAGATCCTTTGAACGATTTATGAAAAGTTATGCATTGGATTACACTGAATACGCTTATACAAATTCAGCGAATTTCAATATATGTCCTATTCTACCATGTCCACCAGTACCATTTATCTTTGGTAACAACCAAGCTCCCCCACGATTTTACAGAGAACATCTGGCAGGGTACCTCATGCGGACCTGCAATTATTACAACCTTCGACACTCGGTTTCACCTGCAGTTTCTGTTGAGAGTTTTGCGATGTTTTCATCTGGTGTTGTCTCGATTATCTCCTGTTTCTGTCCCCTTTCCGTACCTTATTTGAGTATCTGTGGTGTTGTATGTGTTAACGCTGTGATGAATTTTGTTTTTATTCTGCTTTGTATAAACAATGCTATCCATTCCATAGACTGTTAGCAATGTCATGAAATCTTCCCAGTAAATGTAAAGAAATTTAGTATTGGCCAAATTGATGGATAGTTCTTTGAATTCACACTATAGTTGTTAGTGTATTAACCCAGAACTTTCGCATGGATTTCAATATTATTTTATTTGTCCACTTCATCAAGCTCTGGAGACGGTCTAACATTTCTATACCGACCTTTACCAAACCAGGTGGAGTCAGACAAAGTCTGCCTTTTTATTCTTGGTCGCTCGAGTTTCACATTTTTCTGCCATTGAGGATGTTGGGTAGATAGTGGCGGTAACCTTCTCTTCTCTTCCACTTCGACCAAACATTGAAGGGTTCGACCGTGTCGGACGTTCCTCGTGATAATTGTCCGTCGTTACATTTGCCACTGAACTATTGATTTCAGTCTCGACGTCAGTTTCAGATTTTATGTCCATGGCGGAAACTTCTCCTGTTTTTGTCTTTACATCGGATTTGCCACGAAGCCAAAACGTCTTGACATCACCCTTTCCCTGCATAAATATAAAGAAACATATGAAGATGTTTCTGCTAAGCAAAACATAGTGCACAATTTGTTTACTCACAGCATATTGAAATATTATTTTCTGTCATTATCATATTGAATATTTTTATAATTCATATATTGTACTGAGCAATCCAAAATATAACATAATTAAACAGGTTATGTTGTGATATACCAAACGAAGTCATAATTATACTGAAATTACTTTTACATTGTTTCACTTATTACCAGAGAAATCTTTTCTAAAAATAATCTGTTCTTTGTATTTTCTTTATGAATATGAAAACAACATGAATGGAACACGAACGTTCATTATGATACTGTAAATATAATTATTTTAGCGGACTCAATTTTTAGCGTATTATTAAATTAATTTTCAACAGATTAGCGCATTTAAGAATACTCGCATTCAAATTATATGTAATAGAGACATATATACAGGAACTTCAATTAATGCAGTTATAATTAAGGGTATGAATTAAAGCGCACGAGGCGCTAAAATTAGAGAACCGCTAAAATATGTACACTAACAGTAACTCAGAAAATGAATTGACCTACCCGTATGTTTATCAGGCCTCGCTCCTTTGTTACATAGTTTCCTGCTTTTTTCAGAGCATTGTTGGTAGCTTGGGTAATATGTATTTTATTTGCTTCAAACGAAATTTAAATATGTATTAAAATATATTATCTTATGTTGAGAATATTTTTGTACATAATAAACAATTAAAATCATGCACGTTTTGAAAAAATGCATACGAAATGTGCGTTATCGACAGTAACTGCGTTCTGAATGGTCTTCAAGCTCAGTAGCTGATATTGCATTTTCATATATATAATACTGAAAATTTTAGGTCGAAATAGCATGCAACACTTACTAAAAGACATATTTTAGAACAGTAAAAATGTCGTTACCGACATTTTGACTGATATCATATCACTAATGCAATAATTGTATTTTCAATTACATTTTCAGTGTGAAACACATAAATGGATTCAACTCGACTTGATGAAATACGAAGGTCATTAACGGATTAGGGAACGCAATGTACATTATATGATACACTGGAGTCAATCAAACATAGGCTAAGGGTGAAGCTTTTATAACAATGTCATATTTGTACAAGTAGGAGCAGTCAATGACAATTGAGTAAATGAATACGTACGAGAACTCTCCATTTTCATCTTAGCAGCAAAGTTGACAGTCTCACCAAGAACACAATACCTCGGCATAATGGCGCCTATAATACCTGTCATGCATGGCCCTGTACCAAAACACAACCGAATTACGTTCAATAAATGCGTGAATTAACTCAATGCGTGAATTGCAAGTGCAAATGTTGATTGATTGATTTTGTGAAATCTCTAAAAATAAAATATATGAATAAATGAATAAACAAAAGGAGAGAACAAGAAAATACCGGAAGATCAACAAAGCTGTCATTCGATCTCAGAATCGATAAAACTAGGGCAACATATGGACAAAGGTAGGTCATACATGGATACCCTTTTAAAAGTACGAGGAGGTTAAGACAGATGTTTCAGAAAAGTAAACCTCTTCTCCTTCGTCACATTCATTATCACAATCCAAATAACGTCTCGTAAACAATATTGTAATATTCATTCTTCAAGGCAATGCATGCTTAAATAAAGTTCAGCACACCTGATTTCTTTGAAAATATGCTGAAAATAGCATTAAATTTGAAATTCGTAAAGAGAGGTATTTGTCTAAAGAACGATACAAAACTCAAAACAATTATGACACAAGAAGTGAAATCTTCATAGGCTGACACACATCTGATAATGTATATACCTGAAATGACATGACCTACTTGTGTTGAACTCGACATAACTAATCGTGTTGACATTGACAAACAACTGTGCTCCTTGCGTAAAGTTTGTCTCGTCATTCTGCAAAATATTGTGTTCACCTTGAGGATCATAAGCAATGCTAGTGACCTTGATATAAGGTCGTACATATGTTGACCTTGACTTCGAAATGTAAGCTTCCCAGTTGACCTTGACCGATAAATGCATATTAACTTGTTAATCATGATCATGAACAGTGTGTCTCTCTTATGAACATTACCCAGAACTCTATATACATGTACTTGTATTGACTTGAAACTTGAACTGTTAGTAAATGTGAAGGCCTTAACATAAGATATTGAATGTTTTTTCGTTATTTTTACTGAATACTCACCTAAGACCTTCAGGGGTACTTACCTAAGACTTTCAGGGGTACTTACCTAAGACTTCCACCCATGGATTATTGGGAAGAGATTATACCTGCTGTTGCTTACTGTAAGCTGTTAGAGGAAACTAAAGTGGTAACCTGCTGCAGGATTGGAAATTTTCGGTTGTACACTCTTATTTGGGACACACTTATGACAAGAGTTAATCCACTGCACTCATTGCAATATTTGTATCTCTATATTTTCGCTTTATTTCCTAAAACCAATTGTTCCCTAGCGCCTTGCTTGGCAATACCTGATTTTTGGCCTCGGTTTTGAACGTTTTGGCCGGGACATACCAAAGGCATAAGAAAAAGTGGTTGATATTTTCTGTTAAACGTTCAACAACCCAATATTTACATACCTGTATTGACTCCAATGAGTAGCTGTACGTATCTGTTACCGGATACAGAAAACCGTTTGGTCTGGATGAGCTGAAGCATTTCCAAGGCCAGGTCTGCTACTTCAGAGGAGTGTCTGTCCTCGTTCCGGGTAGGTATTCCTGCAATGCATCAACACTAACAATGCGAAATGCTTCAACTCACCAAACTGTTTGTACGTTCAAATTCCATCTGTTCTAACAACTCGATGTGTTTGATAAGTTACAATATTGGATGACACATCAGCATTGGTTGGATTATTATCACGTGGAGGTCGGTGATTTGTGATATTGACTCGGACCTACTATTTTAGGAAACATCAGGTAAAATTCCATGTATGACGTCACTTTCATTGTAACGTCGCAATACCCTCTGCTAAATGCTGATTTTTTTCTTGACGATTTAATTATGTTCAATATTTTTTAATAATAAAATCAGTATAATTTCATATCTAATATAACACTTACATACTTTAATTACTTCGTTTCGGTTAATATACCCTTTTCAGGTTCATACAACCACATATTCACCTCAATAAAAGTCTATAATTGATAAATATACTTAAACCATATGCTCTAGCTATTCTTCATTGTAGTGTATACGCAATCACATGACCCGGCGATCGTTTAGGTAGCTGATGTAAACAGCACTAATTGTGACATCACGAGTTATAATTAGATGACGTCAGGAATTAGGAATAACGGGCTTTCTTTATGCTGTTCAAAACTTAATCTGTTTCACATAATAAGTAAATCATGCTATAAAAAATATTCTAACTCTAGTTAAATCGTTCCTTCCCTAACAATATAGACCCCACAGTCGTCTGAAATCCTCGTTCTCCCGTTAGACACATGGAACTGTATTCTAGAGTTTGAGATTATACTCCACAAATACGCACAGCGTTTTTTATTCATCTGCGACCAGGTTAGTAGTTTTTTAATTATCTGCAACAACTTCCATCCCTGAAGGCAGGTGATTTAAAAAGATAATATGCCTGTTGTTACACACTGCATGGGTAATAGGAAACGCCCAACGTACATCATCAAACACACACACGTGAAGGCACTTGAACTTAAATAATCCTGACTGTTAAGAGGCTGCTTCACTAAATAACAAAACAAACCACTCGATTTTGTTATTCAATCTCTACTTAAAAGTTTGAAGATATAGTATATCCAGTCCTATTTTCGAAAGTATTACCCCTGTTCTGCTCTTGTCGAAAATTGTCGAGTCATTCAGGTGATACATGTACATGTATCAAGAACCTAGATTTACATGAAATACGAATATATCCCTCTTTTGCAACTGCTTACTCTATACTTCTTAAAGGATATTTAACACAAGCTTGAACTAGCGCTGCAGGAGGACCTTTTAAACATGATTTTGTTACCTTTGATATGAACGAGTCGGCATGTGTAATTAAAGAAGGTAGGATCACTCGCTAGGAATCTGAAAAACTGCTAGATCAAATCAGGTGCAACAGACTGAAATGACCAGGATGAAAACACATACAAGAGACGAACATGTATTGAAATGAGTTTTTTTTTTATTTAAACATCACAATCTTTCAGCGAAAAAAGGCTAAAATATGGGGCCGTAACCAGGATGTAAACACTTACCCAAATTGACCTCGTAGTGAATGAGGCAACATTTTTCGTTTAAAATCTCACACGCTGCTAAATAGAATAAGTGGAATAGACTAAAAGACGGTGACTAGGATGTAAACACTTACCCAAGTTGACCTCTTAGTAAATGAGGTAACATTTTTCGTTTAAAATCGTAGAAGCTTCTAAATAGAATAAGTGGAATAGACTGAAAATACGGTTACCAGGCTTAAGCACGTACCAGAGGCAACCATGTAGCAATCCTTTATGGTTTCGACCTTGTACACATTGTAGTCTTCTAGGAGTTCGTCTATCGTGCCATATACAGAATTCATCAGCACCACTATTTCACTTGGTGAACACTCGCTCGAAATTCTTTTAAAATATAAAACAGTATAAATTACACACAAAATATGATATCTTGATTTTATCTTTATTCAGTTCGCTATTCCTCTTGTGACAACATCAGAAAATCACCACAAGAACAGATATATTTGATGTGTGTGCAGCTTCGGATATATGGTTTGTTTATTTCCGATTTTATTGGGTTTTACACATACACAGCAACGTTTTACCTTATGCAGACGGATAAGATATTTAATGAACTATAACTTATGAAACTAATATCAAAACATTCAACACAATCATTAAGAAAACAAGTAGTAAAGTTATACTTCCTGCACCTGTTAAAACCGAAGATGTCGAGAAATAGAATTGTCACGGAGCTGAAGTATTCAGGGTCGATCTCAATGTTTCTCTTCAGTTTGTCGGCTACAAGCGCTGGGACCATCTGGTAAAGCAGTCCGTCTGACCGTTTCTTTTCCATCCTTAGATCATTAGTACGATCCACGAGTGTCAGTCCATACCTGTTGATATAAACTGGTGTTAGTCAATACCTCTATTTACCCATCATAACACAATACATCTCAATCAGGCATACACACATAGGGATATATTAGCCAGGTGGCATAGGACTAGTAGTTAGCGCCTGATAAGGCAGTTTCTGCGAATTCCTCAAAATTGTAATTATTAAGGTATATGCTAATTGTATTGTTGTATAGCTATGTACTGAAAAGCGCTTAAGAGTTGCTCTTTCTAGCTAGATAGGGCGCTATAACAAATGTTGTATATTTCATTTATATTTTCATGAAAAGGACTTGCTTATCAGAGTTCTGTCCTCTACCCGTCGTGAAGAATATACATGTATCTCCGCCCGTGCACTCAATTTCACGCCCTGTTCTCACAACACAAAACTAAACCACGCCGAGCCACGCATCCCCAACTAATGTTGCAACTCCACAATGCTATACAATTTAAAGCTAGAGAACGTCGTCTCCGTTGTAAGTACAATGTGAGCTGGTACAATATTGTGCGGGGTGCCTTTGGAAATGTATTGTTGTATATATGCGGTACTCTAAAGTCGGCATCAGATCCGTGCTGTCGGAGGGTTGCAAATACACAAGCATACCACTTCAGCACAAACGTATGCATTTCAAACATTGCACGTCCTTAGATGACATTGGCTGTTAAAAGGGCTCTTAATCTAATAAAATTAAACCCATCCCTATCTGCTCTTAACCATCCCCAACATCGTTTCCGGTATACGCCTCTGAATACACAGAGGTATGTCCCTAATTGAGCTTAGCTGTTAATAGAACGCTGAACCAAAAGGACTAAACTAATTTCCATCCGCCATTATCTCACCCTGAAGTCGTTCCTGATACATACCTCTGAATGCTGCTGGTGAGGTTCTCTGTGATGTAGATGACAAGGGGACACATGACGAGTACAACGAAGAGGAATGCAGCGCTGACTGCTAAATTGTTTGTTGATTGGTCTATGACGATGTCAAGGATGTCTATAATCTCGTAGCCCAAGTCTCGCTGAATCTCAAGCAAAGTGTCCAGGTAAATAGTCATATTGTCGAACCTAAACAGGAGAAGAAATCCACGAGGTTGAGGAACTTGTTGCCATTCTTATTTACTCAAATGCGAAATCAAGCTTCAATGCATACCGTTATACGAACCATTTACAGTAAACTCATGTTTTAATAGAGTCTTAAAGTCTTAAACTGCTAGCGAAACTGTTAACACTGTTTTATTTTAGGCATGAAACATAACTGTTTGTGGTTTACATCAATCGACGTTTCATTAAAATCTGAATTTACAGAGCTTCTCATCAACACGGAGGTAAAGGTGAACTGATGACGTCTTTTAAAGGGAGGTTGTATAAGTATGGCAATAGAGGACATACAATGGTATAACTTACAGTATGTCAAATTCTAGACAATGTCTATTTTGACTGGTTTCTTAAACTGTACCTAGTCTTGCTTAATATAAGAATAACACAAGATCAGATAAATGATTTGGGACTAATTTGTGTTATTTTGATAGATAATGTTTAGTTTTTATTTTCACGTCGCTTGACAACAAGTACGTCCCATCTCCGTTCTGAATAAAATGAATGTCTGCTAATTGCTAGAGTATGAAAGTAAACATCAATGTATCTTGCTGCTTCACAATGAGTTTCTGTCAATGTTTAAGTGTCTGTTTTTCTTTAAGATATGTGTATTTAATGGGCTTTACAACGGTTTAGACAGACCTTTACATCTTTTCTGTCCCTAGCATCACCGATGAGCTTTGAAGGACGAAACAGCTGTGTTGTCTGTGTTATATTTTTTTTTTAATACTGTACCGATTACCAAATGTCATAGGTGCAATCAGGGTTGTGTTTTATGGGTTTTTTATGTGTATGTGTTGCTTTAAAAATCGCTTCATACTACTATGAATTGTAATTGAGAGTCTGTATCATCATCTGTTATTTTGAATTATTGTTGCAAGGAGATGGCTTCATAAGTTGTAATAACTTGTGCCAAATCCTATTTTCCAATTATAGTTAATAAAATACGTTTAAAGTCAAAGTCAAATTGGTAATGTAAAATAGTTTATATGTGAGGAAATCTTACCAGTAACGTGCTTTCTCCATATCTGGGTATGTAGCTTCCTCGGTGTGGTGCTGGATCTCGTTCCGGAAGTTACTAATGATACCGGTGATATTTGTTTCAACCATTTTGACACCGGAAGTGTACAGTCGATCCACTCTTGCTGAATAAAGCTCGGCGGTTGTGTACAGCGCTTTGAACCTGCTGATCCGGTTATTATACATCTCAAAGTACTCCCGTGTCTGCAATGTATTTATATAAGTTTATTAATAGTACGTCGTATATATATTCGTATAAAAGCGATTTTATTAAGAACAATAGATGACGAGTTTTGGTGTTCGTAAGCTAGTAGCTCTAATTTTCCGTAATTTAATTATTGGTAGACAAATTTACAAGTTTATGTTCCGAGAGTTTTAAAACGCTTTGTAGTCGTCAAACCATTTTACAATATTAACTTAAATGTTAAGTCTGACGAGAATCTCGTTATTATCAGAATCGTTTATATATTTCTTCTCGAGATATTTATCATAACATATCTTAAATAGTAATATGAGATATCTTACAAAGAAAACTACAATGTGCATAAGACAACAATCTTTTATTATAACTTTATATATCATTTTTATATATATATAAGATACATTATTAAGATATGAGATAGCAGTAAAATATATAAGATATCTTAAATAGTTTTAAACATAGGACAAGCATTGTTTTTTTAATCAATTATAAGTTCCAAACGAAACCTTTCAAGATCACTGAGATAAATATACTGTAGATAATTTGATCCCGACGTGAATTATTCAGGACAACCGCGTAATCGTTACCGTTTCAATTGGTATAAGACAGTACATTATTAGCTCACCTGCCCGAAAGGCAAGTAAGCTTATGTCATGGTGCGTCGTCCGTTCGTCGTCCGGTGTCGTCCGTCAACTTTTCCTTTAAACAACTTCTTCTGAAGAACGGGCAGGCCTAGCGTCATGATATTGGCTGAAAGCTTCCTTGGTAGAAGCCCAACAAAGGTTGCGAATGAAAATGACCTTGACCTCCTTTCAAAGTCACAGGGGTCAAATGTGTCAAATGCGTCAAACGACTTTCATAGAATCTTGATATTTGGCTGGTGGCTTCCTGGGATAGAGCCCGACAATGTTTGAAATTGAAAATGACTTTGACCTTCACCTTTGACCGAAAGGCAAAAAATTATAATATTTGAAGAAGAACGATGGCCAAAAAGCATAAAATCTTATAATAATATTTGACTGGTAGTTTCAACAGATGGAGCAGACAAAGTTTGCGAGTGACTTTGTAGTACAATATAATATTCAATGAGAATATTTGCTATGACTGCTTAAATATTATGTGCCTCTTGTTTATAGTTTGGCTCAATGCATGATTATAGATAGTAGCTTTGTATTTGAATTCACGACCTACTCTCTTCGATCTTTAACGCCAAATTGTACACTCGAAACTCTTGTATGTTATATGTATCAATTATATTAAGTGACGTACAAATGTAAACTGACAATGTGCTCCCGCTCCTTTACCTTGAAACCTCCTTGCACGAAAAAGAGAGTACCGAGGGCGCGTTCGATCCCAACGTCCTGTTTCCCACTGGTCAATTTGAGATAGGCCACCAAAGTCTTCCATACGACAGCGAATTGACCTCTTGTAATGGACTTGTACAGCCAAACGATGACCACATCTATAACCTGAAAAGAATCAGTATGATTTCCCCTGGATTAGATCTATCGTAATTATTTTTTAATATATTCAATGCGTATTCAACAGACTTCAATGAGTATACCCAAGTTAATTACTCTCTTCGAGTTGTCTAAACTTATAATATGTATTTATACTGAATATACAATGACCAAAGCATCGATTTCAGATACATTCCTCAAAATAAATCAAACTTTATCAGAAACTCATGAAGGATTTTTTATAAATTGAACAGAAATCTTGCTTTAACGTCAATAAAAACGAAGCCAAATATACTGGATAGTGGGAAAGAAATCGCACGTGAGTAACACAGAATACAAAAAGCAAAGTACAGGATAACGTTGTATACATAAAAATAGTTTACCAGTTGTAGTCCATGCATACAAATTAACTAACCTTGGTATAAAACTCTATCTCTACGTGGAGATTGAATGTGTCTTTGGATAAAAGCTGTCGATGGAACTTCAGGTACTCTTGTAACTTTCCCTTGGACTCAAACTCTGTCCTCTTCTTGTTGTCCAGGTCTGCTGGCCACTCGGACAGAGTGTCTATGGCTTTGTCTGTAAATATATACTCGGTCAGCAGAAAGGTTTTTGTCTCCGGCCCGAGGTCGCTGAGGTACAACACACTCATATCCCGTTCTTGCTGCAAGTGGTGGATCAGTTTTCCAAGCTCAACACTCAGTTGTAACTGGAACTTTGTCTGTGGTACAAAACAAATATTAGTATGTGTCCGATATGAAAAGATTGTTCTGTACAATTAATTTGTCAGACATTTTGAGTATCTACGTCAAATTGGTATATACATGTAACATGAAATATGAAATTTTACAATGTTAAAGTAATAGCTAACCATTCCGCTGAGTACTTATGCATGCAGATTTTAAAATTTTACCTTTCAGATTTTTGCGTATCATGTTGTGTAAGTATTCCTTATTATTGGTGACAACTTCAGCTTATTTGATGTACACGTTGTTGTGTCGTTAAGCAACTAACTAACCAACGAACTAAGTTGTTTTTTTACACTATACTCATATTTGATTATGTGAGATAAGATTTGTCAATGCATGACCAACTTGTTCACTATCCACTAACAATGCGCATAAATACAATCACAAATGGAGCAACTATGTTGCAATGAATAAAATATAACTAGTTGTGAGGTTCAATAATCCTTGTCCAAAATAACCTTGTGAAAAACAGTTTATGACGTAAACCACGGAGTTCTCGAGGTTGATTGTTATCTTTCGCAGGCAATTACATTGCAGATTGAGGATATTTATAATGTTGATAACATAATATATTTTACTTGAAAACTTGAGAAAAGGATAAGATGACGAGTGCCTTGGAAGACACTACTGAAACGATAGATAATTTAAGAGAGAAGCGAAAACAATGAAATTCCCAGCTGCTGCAGTGGTGCCAGCAGATCGGTTTTGGTCGTTTTGGTGGCGTCCCAAAACATAATCGTATCAGGCGATTTGGGGAAACGGGCTTATTCTTTTGCGCCATCAAATAAGGTGCACTAGGGAAAAAAACTTGTTTCTGTGGTATCTTTTGGTAGTCTTGTCGTGTTGTGCTAACAACGGTACAATGGCAACCCACCCAAGTACTGGACCTTTTTACCTTTTCATTCTCCGTTTTGCGTTTAACGATGTCCGTGAGAGTGTACACACTAAAGCCCCACAGTCCAAGGATAGGTAACACTGTCAGACACAGCATTTTGAGCAACTGTAGGCGGTTCCCTATGTCAGACAGCTGCTTACCCCGACACAGGCCTGCAAAAATTGTAAAGGTTTGGCAACAGAAGATAATTCAGATTGCAACTAATGTAGTACCCTATGAAAACCGTGTGGCAAACAAAACAAGTAACATATAAGGGTAAATTATATCAAATAACATCCTGACACCAGACTCAGTCATTTTAACAGAAAGTTGTCTGGTGTGGGGCCAGGGCGCACTGTTAAATGAAAACGTGGAATTCTCCGAGACCGCTTGGTACCGGAGAGTTTTGAGATGCTGACAACAAAAATCAACTATGACACAACAAATACATGTACTTCACATATATCACATATTAGGAGGCAATATAGTCTAGTGGTAGGACAGTTGAGTAGGCTAGAACAAGGGGAGTAGAGTAGAGTTCAGAGATACAACAAAGTGAAGTGACGTGATTAGAACCCTTACCACTTCGGTCAAGAGCCCGGTATCCTACCACTAGACTACCGTGCCTCCTTATATTTAATAAATATGAGGTGTGTGTTGTGTCATAGTCGATTTATGTTCTCAGCACCTCAAAATTCTCCGATACCAAACGGTGTCGGAGAATTCCACGTGTTCATTAAGTAATGCGCTTTGGCCCCACACCAGACAACAATCTGTTAAAATATCTAAGTCTGGTGTCAGGGCTAGAGGAAACTCGGGCTAAGGTTTAGTTAGAAAACGCACACAAGAGTGTACCATAGGGGAATTCGAAATCGAACAAAGTACGATATCAGCAGGTTTAAACTTAAAATAAATTACTCATTTAAAACGATGATCAGGATGTTGCTTGGTAGATGCCATTGATTCACAATAAATGTTTGTACTCGTATTTCAAGGGAGTTTGGTGAGTAAAGCGTGCATTTACCATCTCTCCCAGGCTGGAAAAACATTCTTGTTTACAAAAATGAAACACGTTGTCCATGCTTAGTTATAAGTGTACGACAGCAGTTGCTAAAACGTATGGTAATGCAGTTTAGGATTCGTTGGTTATTCATTCAGAACGTCTCTTGTCGATTTCCCGACATGAATTGTTCATAAGGAGTATCAAACTATGTTATCATGAAGAATGTTATGACAAAATTATAAAAAAAGTTTTCTTCACTTTATTATCCTTGTAAATTAACAGTATAAAATGTTTGTTTGATTTACACGGAAGTAAAGTACGATTTGGAATATTAATAAATAACAAGTGAAGTTAGCACATTTTAACACGTCTATCATTCATTCATTTTACAACTTACAGGTGTATGTTATATAAATTCTGAAAAAGTAAATGTTCATATTAACTGACTAGAACATATGCCAATGATCTGAGCTTGAAAGCACTTTGTTATGCATCTCCTGTACCGATGAGATGGGAAATCTCTAATGAATCTGAAGACAAATTTACCAATCCCGTTTTATTTTTAATATCGGATGTATTACGAATATTTTTGTGCGTATTGTTTGCATATTTTGAAATCCATGGCATGCTAAACTCGTGTTCAGTTCTTATAACTATGAAAATATAGCAGCTTAAAGCTAAACCTAAATGTTTCGATAAAATTAGCTTTTTCTATAACGAAGTGTCGGCCCCGTATACCTGTACATAATACCGTTTTTATGTTCAAGCATGTATTCAGTGATCTTTGCAACTTCTTTGTAGTTTGTTTGTGTCATGTAGCATCGACAACAAATTCAAATGTCAGTATTAAAAATGATATTTGGATGTAACGTTCTCCAAACATCTTCAAAGTCATTCACAAAATGTGTCTTGTATTATATCATTACGGGATTATAAAACAAGATTTTAGCAAAGAATCAAAGTTTGTTCTTAAAAAATGATTTCATGAATACAGGAAAACAAGGGGTCTCACTATACGGGGAAAGCTTATACCACTTTACAAAAAAAGGACAACTTACTCATGTTGCTTGTTCTCTTCTTATCAAAGGAATTATGGCTTCCGAAAGACCAAAGCGACAAAGTTCTTTGGCTGTGATTCCTGCCCGTGGATTCTTCATTCTCCTCCATATTCACTGGGTAGGGTTTCACCAATCTAGAATAATAATTATAATAATAATAATATCTCGAGGTTTTTATTTACCGCTTTATTACAACCCAATTCGTAGGTCGTCTCAAAGCTGTTCACAAATTATTTTCCGTTGTTATTGGGCCTTTGCAACCAGCCAATATCGTTCACAACTCCCTGAGGAGCATACAGTCGGTGCTGCCATTTAGGCGCTTACTGCAGCATTCGACATTTCTAGCACTGCCCAACCACGTATTCATTTACAGTTGAATAGACTGGAACAAGCGAAGTAACGTATACTGTTAAAAGATAAAACACAGTGCCGTGACGTGACTCGATCCTGCAACTCTTTGATCACGAGCCCGGGGTACTACATGTACCAGGCTACCGTGTCTCATTACCGTAGGCATACTAAGTGGTTATTTTAGAAATCAGCTTCAAATTTACATCGATTGAACGTAAATTTGATCATGCTTATCATGTCACTAAAGTCATATAGAAATCGAAAACTAAAATTTTATGACAAATAATGAGTACAAATATAATGTGCAAAAAATGAGATCACACATGGTCAATTTCTATATACCACCGGGAAGGTTATTGTAAATGCAATTTGATATTACATATGTATAAGCATAGTTTGTTTTGATTTATTTCGAAATATGTTGCATGAAAAGCACGTTGGGTCATGCGGTCCTGAAAATCAATGTAACAAATTTGTTCTATTTGAGAAATGAAAATTGTATGCTATGCATATTAATAAATCCATTCTAAACATAATGTAATTGGTCGTTGGTTGCCAGGCAACACCTC
Source organism: Chlamys rubida (assembly GCA_032359455.1). Taxonomy (NCBI): domain Eukaryota; kingdom Metazoa; phylum Mollusca; class Bivalvia; order Pectinida; family Pectinidae; genus Chlamys; species Chlamys rubida. The sequence goes on from JAUMHH010071101.1 coordinate 19,993, forward strand.
CACTAAACATATAAATAATAATAATTCTAGGTTCTTATATACCACTTTATCACAACCTAGTTCGAAAGTCGTCTCAAAGCGGTTCACAAATTATTATCCGTGGTTATAGGGCCTTTGCAACCAGCCAACATCTTTCTCAACTCCCTGGGGAGTATACATTTACAACCGGTGCTGCCATTGCGGCGCTCACAGCTAGCATTCAACAATTCTAGCACTTCCCAACCACGTACGTACTCATTTACAGCAGAGTAGACTGGAACAAGCGGAATAAAATATCTTGCTAAAAGAAACCACACAGTGCCGTGCAGTGACTCGAACCCGCAACCCTTCGGTCAAAAGCCCGGCGTCCTACCACTAGACTACCGTGCCTCCATATTATAAATCTTCCCGAAACAAAACTGTTCCTAAGCATTTTCTAGATAAAGGAATGTTTTGGTGGTTCCAGCTCCCACAGTAAGTGGATTCGAGCTGGTTTCGACTTTGACCCACCATTTGAGAAAACGGTGCAGCAAAATATGTAATATATATAAAAATCAAAAAATATTTCTCTTACCTTTTTCGTGTATGAGAAACTGCGTCTGTTCCTCCTTATCCGGTATTCACTCACAGTGCGCATGCGCAATTTCAAAGTGCGACAAATGTTACGAAATCATTTCAGCCAAACTGTTACCGATATTTATCGGTAAGACTTAAGTTGTGTTCGATCGATATTTTGATTTGCTTATATGATTAAGTATGTAGAGTGTTTATAAACGTGTAAAGGGAAACCTTAACTTACTGGCATCAGTTTTGAACGACTACCTCTCTATTCCGACAGCTGATTCTAATGACTGAGTATAACCTGACTCTGCCGACACTTAACTAAAAGAAATGTTGTTATTGATAGTTAAATCCGAGTAAACTGACAGCTGATTTAAACAACATCCTGTAATATACAGTTAAATGTATCTTTAGTGACACGTGACTTTACGTACATCATGTTATACAGTGAACTATGAATCTACAAACACCTGACTTTGAAACGAATTCCGTTATATACAATAAAACCTTTCTTTACCGACACATAACTTTAAAAAAGCATCCGTGATATACAATGAAATTTGTCCATACCGACACCTGCTTTTAACGTGATCATTTAATCTACAGTGAAAACCTGACTTAACAGACGCTTGACTTTAAAACATACACCGTAATATACCATGAAACATGTCTTAACAGATGTTTGTCTTTAGCGGTATCCTGTAACAAACATTAAAAACTGTGCTATCTGACATTTTAAATTCTCGTCAGCTTTTAATCAATATCTGACATTTTCATATTATTTTAGGTTACATAGTAGTATACCTGAACAACCGAAAGAGTACGAGAAGCAAGACACTGCCACAGAGGGAGTGGTTGTCACGCCTTTGCACAAACTGTGACACTCTACGAAGGCGTCACCAAGACAACGCTATGCAGTCAAGGCAACCATCAAGAAGATCGGTGAAACTTTCGTGATGACTCATTTGTAAAACAAAATGTGTTAATTGTCAAATCAATATTTTTATTTTAAATCTCACAACGTCCTTACGTATGTATGTTACACATATTTCAATAATAACATGGTTTGTACTGTTGTAAAAACAAAAACTGTTTACCCCTAAAGGTCGGGGATTGAGCAAGGAATATACCTGCTGTAACCAACTGTATATTGTTAGAGGCATCTTATGTTAAAACCCCCTGTATAATCTGGGATTTGATTTGATGCCCTCTTTCGGGGGACATAAAAGGGAAAGCAACACTTTGGCTCTTTACTTTCTAAAAATCTTCGTCTTTCCTGTCAATGCCTTCAGTATTGAACATTCGCTCAAGTCATCATAAGAAGTTCGTAATTTTAAACCACATTAAACTACTGTACTGTGTAATTCTGCGGGGCTTATTTGCGGTTGTCCCGATCAGAGGTTGATCGCGGGGATAAAACAAATTCAGATGATAGGATATATTTTTATTATTCGGCAGAACGCGGATTTTACACAGATTATTATTAAGAGTTTTAATATAGCAAAGTTAAATCATTCGCGAATATTTTTAACTATTCAGTATACATTGTTTTAAGCAGCTTACCTTTTTGGGTTGATTTTATTCAAAATTTGCATTTTCAGAATGTGTTTCATCAATTTATTCTAATGTATGCAGTTAATATATAAATTACTATTTTCAATTTTGCTCCATATTGAGGTTCAAATGAAAAAAACTATAAATGTATTGTGCTCAAGTCAAGTCAAGTCATATTTATATTATATAAAAAAAAGTGTGAGAAAAATGTTTGTTCAGATATAAAACTTCTTTTTTTCAATTATGTTTATTATGTTCAATCTTGCTTTTTTTACTCAATAACAAAGATTTTGAACGAAAAGTCCATAAAATTCTCACCATTTTATCTAATATTAAAAAAAATTAATTACACAGCCGTTTCGTGTGTACGATATTGACAACGTCAAAAAACGCGTAGTGACGTTGCTGTGTATACTTCCTGATTCAATGTGAAGAAAAATATTTACTGGAATGCTAGTGTAGTCAGGCCTTATGAATAAATATTCATGTTGATATATACTTCATATAAACCAACATTGTCCTCATATGACACTGACTGTTGCAAGGACGTTAAACCCGAAGCAAATACATTTTGTTTGTTTGTTTGATTTTGTTTAACGTCCTATTAACAGCTAAGGTCATTTAAGGACGGCCTCCCCTGTGTGC
>JAUMHH010071212.1:6328-21666 GCA_032359455.1 Chlamys rubida
ACCATGTGTCTCGTTATCCCAGCTATTAAGATATACCATGTGTCTCGTTATCCCAGCTATTAAGATATACCATGTGTCTCGTTATCCCAGCTATTAAGATATACCATGTGTTTACGTATCCTCCAATCCAAGGGGTTGTACTCTCTAACGTTATCTACCTTCCTGAAATATGTTATAACGAAACCGAAGGCGCCGCCTTTTAGATGATGCAAGTAGGCTCGTTTGATCCTTGATGTTCATTAAAAGAGTCGCGCGGAAGGATAACGGTCAATTGTCTAGCTTTAACGTCGGAAGTTGCTCTCCGTAATATTTAAAGAACAGGTATCAGCCTAGCGATTGATATGGGGTTTTTCACCTGAACCAATTAAATAGCTAACCGCATGCCCGTGACTTTGTCAAGGCATGTTCCAAGGTTGAAGAGACAGTAAATGAGCGTAACCCTGGTAATTCGAGGATAGTGTTAACGGATGAATGTTTACGTCTTGAAAACAGAGTTGACAGAATCGGAGTACAGCATTATTTGTGGAGCACCGAAATATATACGACATTGAATGTCCCTATCAAACCGCTATACAAGAGTTGGACCACTGGATCTTATGCTGCTTTTGTAATAACAATGTCAGATTATGCACGTCACGGACACCAGCATGACCATGATACAAGCCTCACAAACCAGAATGCTGTATTCCTTTATTTAAATTGCATCACATGCTTTCCATATGCTTCATACTTGCACATTTTGTTGTTTGACACTTACGACATTTTATAAAAAATGTCTCTGCCAGTTTGAACGCAAATTAGTTATATACATGCATACATTTTCAACATTGTAAAAGTGCCGTTCAATTATGATATTTACACTTATAATTATAGTTATTATTGATACAAATAAAGTTATTCCGTTTTATTTTCGATATTGAAATGTCGTCAGTGCAAACGAAATTTCTGAAACAATGTAACGTCATCAAATTGTTTGCTTCTAACAGTTAATTCACGTTAATTGTTGCGGGAGAAAAAGCTTCAAAATGACGCTCCTCAAATGGCGTTCATAGTCTTATGAACGCAATTTCTTCTGGTAATGCGTATAGAGAAATTTGTAGTGGAAAGGTAAGTATTACATATTGTCTAACATAGGTAAGTCAGGTGGTCGTCTGGTGCAACTGATTGAGCACATCCCTTTCCCCAAGACAACGGGGCCGAGGTTCGATTCCCGAACCGGACGTGAAAACATAAGGGGTCAACCGCCGGACCACGTTAGTTTTCTCCAAGTATTCACGTTTCACCTAAGTATGGCAGTATGACTGCAACGTTTTACAGTTTATTATTTAAAACCCAAAAACTCGCTGCAATACTTAATTCATAATGTTATTACATCAATGTATTATATCTTAATATTGGAAAACACTTGGAATTCATAACAATGTATTGCAGAATGACAAAGTATTTGAGTTTGCTGTTTAAAAAGCTGGAAAATACATAAATATGTAGTAGGATAGCATGCGCGCAATTGTTAAAGAAAATTGACAATTTCCTGTAAAACAAAATGGAATGTATGTTTCATAGATTTTGTTCTAAAACTGTTTCTGCAATGCAAATGTGCTCAATGACGTCGTACAACTGATGTGTTGTATTCGCGTGTCGAACTAATTTACGGACGATTTCGATGAATTTTCGCTAAATTCAAATATATCAAAAATGACAAATTTGGCTGTTTACAAACACATTGCTGACTAAGCACTGAAATATCATACATATCTGATAAACTTAAAATTCCGTGATTATGCGATTTCGACAAATCAGAGAAAAAAAAACGATTTTGCCTTTTCTCATCTGGTTATTGTTAATGTTGTTATCGTGTAGCCACAAGCTTCCTAAATGGTGTGAAAGACACAATAACAAATCGATGGTAAACATAACACCTACATTATGCGATAGTCACGAATTGGATCTGATTCTGTGTATTACCACACAACCAATATAACATTAGATTGTCGACCTTATTATAACATATATAATGAACAGTAATACCTTTGTTTACAATACTTGATGTATAATAAACAGTCATACCTTGGTTCACAATACTTGATATATAATGAACAGTCATACATTTGTTTACAATACTTGATGTATAATGAACAGTCATACCTTTGTTTACAATATTTGATGTATAATGAACAGTCATACCTTGGTTCACAATACTTGATGTATAATGAACAGTCATACATTTGTTTACAATACTTGATATATAATGAACAGTCATACATTTGTTTACAATACTTGATATATAATGAACAGTCATACCTTGGTTCACAATACTTGATATATAATGAACAGTCATACATTTGTTTACAATACTTGATGCATAATGAACAGTCATACATTTGTTTACAATACTTAATGTATAATGAACAGTCATACATTTGTTTACAATACTTGATGCATAATGAACAGTCAAACCTTTGTTTACAATACTTGATATATGATGAACAGTCATACCTTTGTTTACAATACTTGATGTATAATGAACAGTCATACCGTTGTTTACATCACACTATATGCATTGTGAACTACAATGGGATTGTTGACATCACACCTGGTGTTGAACAGTTATGTTATATTTCACACTTTACTGATGTATAATGAACAGGCATGCCATTGCATAGATCACATCACACATGGTGTAACTTGAACAGACATTCAACAGCTCAAACCACACTACTTGATGTACAATGAACAGCAATGCCTTCAATATTTAATGAGAAAAAATACGTTAGTAAGTATTAAATGAATCGTTGAAAAAATATCTGTGCTTTCGTATTCACTTTTTTATGAAATAGTAAATTGAGATCCTAAGGGTGACTAGTCATAATATCACAGTGAGTCTACCTCAAACTGAGGTTAAAGTGAACTTCCCATCAGATTTAACATAGACAGTTAAGCTCTAAATCAGTTTTAGGACAAATCAAAGTGTTGATGACAGAGCGGCCTGGTGTCAGAATATATATATATTTGAGGATACATGTGCATCAAATATACCCATCAGGATGAATATTTGACTTTTAATGGTTAGACAACTATTTTCGCTCACAAGGTTAAGTCTGATCTGTCCTAAGTAAGCGCACAAACTCTATTCTTGAGGAAATGTACATCGAAAACATGTACATCAATTACAATATCAGAGAAACGTCAGGAATACACCAGAGTTATTTTGGGATTGTACTAGTTCGGCATAACCGAAAAAAACCTGAGTGCACTTTGCCTAAATCCGCGAAGCGGTTTATGCACTAACGGTTCTCTCTTATAATTTGATTTTAAAACGCAAACAACATTTTCTTGTTTATAGTTTATGAATATTTATTCATTTCTGATGAAAACAAAATAAGTTTGCACAAACACAATATTGCACCGTAATTTCATCGCCAAGCAACATCAACCAATCAAAAGTTAAAGTTACAAATACCGCGCCAAATATTGAGACGCCATCACTTTTAGTGTTGTCTCTTTTTTAGGCTAAACGATATAATCTGAAAAGGTCTAGCATTGTGGGAAGAGCAAACATAAAATTGTTACTTAAACCAAACCGAACAGCTTTGGTATATCCCAGTTGTTACATGTACCACTTCGTCAATCGGAACTGTTTTAGTCATAGCATAATGTCAAGGACAACCGCTTTAGAAAGATTCCTTAATATCAAACGGAAACTCCGAAGATATTTGCTCTGTATTTAATTCTAAAGACAACCGCTTTAGACATATTTCTTTAATAATAAGTCCTTCAAAAGAATACAACTGAACATCTGCCTAAAAAAACTCATTAAATCATTTTCAAATATAACGGTTAATTGGTCTCTCCCCATGAAGTTCTAATATTTTTTTAAAAAACACACAATAAATGCAACAAATACACTACATCGCAATTACAAGTACGCACATGGCTGTAACATATCGATAATGCAACATGCTGTTTATTTGAACATCATTTGAGAATATGATGTTTCTTTCAATATGGTTTAAGGTTTGCCTGTTTATGTCATTCGATCATTATTTACATTTATGCCAAGTTACGAACGTAGGTATTAGGCGGACACCTGTGAAGAAATATCGCGACTAATACTGATACGTACTTAGACATGGATAACAAATAACTACTTATATCGGTCGATTAACAACGAGAGGATTCGGTGAAACTATCGAAAAGAGGAGTCAATCTCTAGGAATTAATAATGAGTACATATTATTTAAATCTGAAATCTGTCGCATTGTATTTCAAATCAGTGGCTTATAACGTAAGATTATCGATAAAGGGCGGTCAGCCTTGTCGTGCGGCTGTTATTGACGGAGGGACGTGTATGACTGGTGTCATTACTCACAGTATATATCGTGAGACTAAATCTAGTTTCTCATTTGGATTTGCTGGTATAAACGTCGATCAAGGTAAGCAATATAGTATTTCCTTGTCAAGCTTATAGTAGGATTTCTGTAGCATCTTTGAACAACTGTCTTTGTTAAAGTATTACAGTATTTCCATTGTAATACAACAGTAATTTGGTCAATTCTTTATCTGTGGTTTAGCTATAACATCAAGTTTACCTTTGTAATAACGAGGTTTCAAAACTTTATCAAATATATAATTAACGTGTCGACCGTTGTCACGATACGTCATGTTTCGTGAATGCGACACCTCGACGTATGTTGTCAGAGATACGTTGTAGACATTAAACATCTTAACAAGAAAGTGTTTCGGAAAACAAAAACATCAGTCGATCTGTTGTAGTGAAATAGGATTTTTCATTTTGAGTTACTGTTCTAAAATGAATATGTTCTTACATCATTTGATAGTTTCATTTCACAACGTCAGCATACACAATGACAAAAATAACATTGCGTCAACACAGAAAATTACTTAATATACCATGGCATCGTAATAAAAGGACAAAATGTACCACAACGTCAACACACAAGGACAAAGTATACCACAACGTCAACACATGACGACAAAATATACCACAATGTCAACACACAAGGACAAAGTATACCACAACGTCAACACATGACGACAAAATATACCACAATGTCAACACACAAAGACAAAGTATACCACAACGTCAACACATGACGACAAAATATACCACAATGTCAACATACAAAGACAAAATGTATCACAACGTCAACACACAAAGACAAAATGTACCACAACGTCAACACACAAAGACAAAATTTAACATAGCGTCAACTCAAAACTACAAAATGTTCCACAACGTCAACACACAAAGTCAAAATATACCACAACGTCAACATACAAAGACAAAATGTACCACAACGTCAACACACAAAGGCAAAATATACAACACCGTCAACACACAAAGACAAAATATACCACAACGTCAACACACAAAGACAAAATGTACTATAACGTCAACACCCAATGACAAAATATAACATAGCGTCAACTCAAAACTACAAAATGTTCCATAACATCTACACACAAAGACAAATATACAACAACGTCAACATACAAAGACAAAATGCTTCACAACGTCAACACATGATGACAAAATGTACTATAGCGTCAAAACCTGATGAAAGAATATAACAAAGCGTCAACTCATCACTACAAAATGCTCCACAACGTTAACACATGACGACAAAATGTACTTAAGCGTCATCACACAATGACAGAATATAACAAAGCGTCAACTCAGAACTACCAAATGTTCCAAACGTCAACACACAAAGACAAACTGTACCACAACGTCATCACACAATGACAGAATATAACATAGCGTCAACTCAAAACTACAAAATGTACCACAACGTCAACACACAAGACGAAATATCACAACCTAACACACAAAAAGAAACTATACAACGTCGTCAACACACAAAAAACACCAGGAGAATACGGAATCGTCATCATAGCAGTAGTTCTAGCTCAAAAGGGAAGACTTACAGTAGGAAGTAAGCTTTAAAAAAGAGTTTATAATACTATAGTTTAGAATAGGTAAATTCGTATCACATTTCATTTCAATGTTGTAGCAGTATGTTTGTTATCACGATAGTATGATCATTCTATTGTACTTACAATGTGGATGTGAACCCTGGTTCTGTTTTAAATCTGGCTGCATGTATCATATTTCATTAACGTTTGGTGAACATTGAGACAAGAAGGTTTTAATGAACATAAAAGAATATGACAACAAACAGTAATTTACTCGTCATTTTATCTTAAAAAGCCAAATGTTTATGATTCAAAGGTTATTTTTTTCAAAGTGAAAATAATCATATATAACAAATCAAGAAAATAAAACATTCCGGATTAATATATAATAGCATATATAAATGAAAGGTACACCAAAAGATGTGTTTGACTAATACGAGGTTCTCAATTTTAGAAGAAGGAAAAGTTATCCTAAGAGTTAGTCTGATTTTAATTTCTTTGTTATATACCTTGACATAAACAACCCCATTCCATGGGCCTACCTTGTGTTCTCCCACACAAGCAGCTAAGGAGCAATCCAAAAAGCAGGTATACAGCTGACCATGTGGTAATGACTTGTTCCCTGTTAAATGATGATACATTTCATGTTTTCTTGGTTACAATCAACTGTGTTACAGGGAGGGAAAAATATTAAAGGAAAAAAATAAATCAAAAGGGTTAATCATAAAACTATTTCATTTAAGCATGTAAACACTCCGTTATTGATAAATCTCAGTTTGTTTGTATATAATAAACATATTTATGTATATTTACAACTTACGGGTAAGTCCTACGGAATAAAAAAAAACATTGAACATTGAATCACTAAGTAATTATAACATCTTGTATACTTTTAAACGACCAAACAAAGTAGCAATGCTTTTTAAAGCACAGGGAACCTCAAGTTTAACCCAACAGTTACATTATTACTTCAGTAGCAGATTTAAAGGTTGTTAGGGCAACATGACCACCCGCTAACAGATATTTGTCTTTTATAGGATGTGATAACACATTTACCATTAACCTGTGCTCATATTGGATTTCGATTGGCTATACATGTACCTGATCAAGTTCACCTTGTTTGAATTAAAGGCAATTAGTCACATGTCAATTAATGGTTTAAGCGGACGTAAAGCACCCCACCCAAACAAACAAACAAACAAACGTGTCAATTAATGAGCTTATTGTTTGTCCACCAGGTACAGCTGTATACGGGTAAATCATTACACAATAAAAACCTACGGATAAGATACTGTGGCTGTCCCTTGGTTAGGAAATAACAGCTCGAGGCACAAGATCATTTCACAACTTATTGCCCCTGGACCCTTATTAGAAGGCTATCACCCTCTGCCCCTGTCTACTAATAAGTTTAAAAAGTTATCTCTCTTTATTTAAAAAGAAAATAACGCATATGATTACTTTTACAAAATTACTTTCATGTTTTAAGGTTACTGCTTCGTAATTTAAAGTGTGAGTATATACCATGTAATATATATTTTACAATTATTTTAAAACGAAGAGGCAGGGAAACATTTAAAATATGTACTAACTGATGAAAACCAGACAATTATTATGACAAAGAGAATTGTGCAGTGTAGTTAACGCCAGTACCCAAGCTTGTGAACTCCAGTGCACATATGCTCTGGAGTTCACTTTTCTTGTTAACTCTAGTGCACTAGGCTACCAAGTTATGTTTGCTCCCAACTGTACATGAGACCCTCGAAAAGTCAATGAGAAGAAGATACGGTTTTCCGAATGGAAAGCGTCTTCCACTGAGAAAATATCCAGTAGCGCCAATAATTACAAGAATGGTACAAAATATTCATGTAAAATTTGAGATTTTGAATACAAAAACTGCTTAAACGAATTACAGAATAGTTTAACGGATTTGCATAGAGAGAGGACTTATATCTCTGTGACCACGTGACGTAACGTCAAGGTAGACCGTGGGTGCCCGTACAGTAACTAGAGTATATGTTAAAGGTTGTGGCTTCATACTAGATTTCAATGACGTTGTCTAATCTACACTGTTACATGATTACCTTCCCTTGTCACTACCTTGGTGTGCGTGTCCTCACTACTTTGGTGTGCGTGTCCTCACTACTTTGGTGTGCGTGTCCTTTTCGTTGTTGTTTGTTTTCTATGTTCACCGACTGCCAAGACTAATGCTTTCCTGGTGTTATTGTGTAACCTACAGCTATTGTAAAATGTATCGCTGCCTCCAGGATCTCATCTCTACACTAAATCACACTTCTCCTTAAGTGTGGGTGTTTTAGGAGGATCTTTTAGGATGGTGATTCAGAGTTTTTGATTTTATTTTCATTTTTGTTTTCAACACTTTGGTGAGTTGACCGAAAACACAACATGTGTTTCAAAGTTTCCTGTATATAGTGAACTTGGCGTAATTTCAGTGAAATTAATGTGTGTGCCCCTCGACTTCAGGTGACAGACATAAACCATCCTTGTGTAATTTGGTTAAAGTGTCGTCAAAAGACGATTATATTAATCCACGACACAACCATTGATCTGTTGGAAGAACACTACCTTATTGATGATATTGGTTGATCTGAATAGAAAGTCTAAAATTTGTGGTCTGTGTTTTATGCTGAATTATATCTTCTGTATCTCAAATTTGCTTTGAATACATTGTCTACAAAGTATACCGGCAAATACTTGCCCTTCAGATAAAATCTATATTTACCCAGTGTTTATTTCACCTTCCACATAAGTTATTATTGTTAAATATTTATAATTGCTTTCATCGTAAATTTGCTGAAAACTGAGGCAAAAAATGCGAAATGTTTTTATTTTATTAGAGAAAAACACCCAGAAATGCCGTCGAAAACCAATTATAATGTAGAATATCTATATGGGGTTGTTTTTGCGTTTTCTTATCTCTTTTGGTACAGTGTACATAACAGGAAATGAGAGGGTCATCAATCTAGCTAAATGTTCTTAGCTGACATCTACATTGAGATCATTATTCTCGTTTGAGCAGAGGATACATCCGAGACGCTTAGACGTTTGCTGGGAGGAAGTCACTAATGAGGCACAGTCGTAAGGGTATGAGGTAATGGGGAGGATACCAGCTCGTCTTTCTTCATAGTTGAATACTTTTGTTTTTAATCATACATGTTTAACTTTATCATTGCTGGCTAAACGTTATGTGCTCCTAGGTAGAATTTTGCATTTGTATGTTATAGGTTTGGATTATTTCAAGACCGCCTGTCCATAAAGGCCAGCTACATATATCTACATGTGAATACTTTCATACTTAATTCGGAGTGTTTTTTGAGCAATTGCAACATGCAATGTGCGTTAAAAACATGCCTTTATTTCTTGGCTGAAAGGCCGTACATACCTGTTAGACATTTTTTGTCATTTTGAAGCTATTCAAATCATGGTTTTTCTTTCAATGTTCGATTTTCCCTGTTATCTTTATTGTATTATTGTGGATAACCTTTTTTTTATAGTTAAGTGGTTGCCGCCCTTTTTGTGTTCCAAAATCATTTCAGCTACCTGGCACCAAGAGATGGAGTATTTTGAATAAGCGACACAGCGATATAGTACTGTGCTATATCCCAGCTCGATCCCTATATTTTTGTCTGAAATTGATGATTTCAAAATAGCAAATGAGCAACATGAGTTCCTTTTTTTTAGTAAATCTGACGTAACTTACAATTATTGACAGGGTATATGAAACATCAATATTCCGTTATTCCGTCGATGTTAACAAACCAGCGTACTTCAGATAAAAAAAATATCCAATATTTTCTTACCGTTATTCTTAATTTATTTCTTCCAAGCATTTCAACAACCAGAAATCCTACAGGTGCTGGATTAAGATTAGAATAACCCCTCCTTCAGTATGTTCTTGTTGTACATCTCCATAGGGTCTTGTTCCAACTGGACACGTATAAACTGACGATCTAGATGTCATTCATAATTTAAGCTTCGAGAGAATTTCATGAAGGGTCCAAGAGACTCCTTCCATCAATTTGATGGGGGATCTCATACCACATGCAACGAACTACATGATAAGTATGTGATTGTGTCGGCAGAAAAGTTAACCAACAACTTGATTCTTGTCTACAAACACCTTAAACTCTACTTCTTGTCTACAAACACCTTAAACTCTACTTCTTGTCTACAAACACCTTAAACTCTACTTCTTGCAAATATGACAAGGCTTGTTTGATAAGCAAAGAAATCCTACGTAAACTGTTTTCGATTTTTTGTGAAGACTACTAACGTCATTCTTCTGTATTACAATATTTTTTAGTAATGTTCAAAGATAGGAATACTGTTCTCGCATAAACTGGATTCAGAAAATTAAAAAAAAAAAAAATCAATTTGATCAAAGCTATCAAATGCTATTACTTGACATGTTTTGACCAATCAGAAAAGCACTGTCAAAGCTATAAGTAGATTAAGAAATTATTTTGGTGCAGCTTCGTGGCATTCCCAATGGCATATAATTAACCGTATAGTTGATACTATTCTCATAAATCTTACCAAAAACAATATCGTGTGAAAGAAATAATCGGTATTTTCACTCGTACTTTGCACTCGTAATGAATTATCGGTTTTCTGCCGTACTAGTAAAATGTATATGGTACTCAATGGGTAATCCTTAAATATAATATTTTTATTAGTATTACATGTACATTTTTGTCATTGAAACATTGGTTTTTATCAAATAGACAAAACTAATATCTTTCACAAGGTGACAGATATCAAAAGATATCACTGTTTGCATTGTCCAGTCAGAACGGTACTTTCTATCGCCAGAATTCAAAGATTTTCTGTTTAAATGTAGGATAAACGATGATAGATTAAGTGATTACTTAGGTACATCTTCGCTCAATACACTAAAATATGTATTAAACTATACAAACACCTTGTATGCAAATATTATCAGATCACTGAACATTTTCTTTATTTTACTCGTTAATCATTGAATATTATTAGATATAAGATATATTAGATAGTTAAGAAACAAAAACCGCGTTATGATAAATAATTTGTTTAATATTAACAGTACATTGTATATATTTATTCAAAGAACGAAAGGGACTTTCTTGTTTTCCCTGTTTTCCCAAAATTAATCATTTTCTATCCTACAGCTACTACCAGTCTCCGTGACAACACTCACCCTACTTGTAAAATTTATATATTAACATTCAACCATTTTTAAACCGTAAAGTGGTTTTGGGTGTTTTTTTTGTAATTGTTAATTTTTCATAATTTTTACATAATATTTAAGACATGACAATAGCATACATTCACTTGCACACACATATATACACAAACTCTCTCACTGTGTTTAATTGTCCTCTTTGCCATCATCATCATAACCATCATAGCATTCCGTCAGAATAATAATCATCATCATCACTGCCGATGTTAAAGGTCGTATCCCATACCGGCAGGGCAGCTGATAGGAAGGTATTGCTATGACTTTATAGAGCACTACGATCTAATCTTGACTATGGGTTATTGTCTATGGATCCGCAAGAAAACCACACCATTTACAAGTCTTTACGAACCATGTTGATATCATCGTCAGAAGAAACTATCGTTGCAGTATGCAAGTCAATTAAGTAAAACACTTTAAATGCAGCCTATTCACTTGTGTTCATTCCAAAGTCCAAAACTCTGTTTCAAAATAAAGCACACTTATTCCAACCTTTGGTATTTGAATCACGTCCCTTCTGGAAAATGCCCAAATTAATATCAACACAATCAAATCGTTTGCAACGATTGATTCTTCCATGGCTTCTGGTTTCGACGGAGGTTGATCTTTCACTTCTTGAGACAGGTATGCCTTTCGTGTACCTTTTTCAAAATTGCAGTTGAAGTATAAAGACTCTCAATCATTTTATATTGATGGTTCGAAAGATAATCATAAGGTTTGCCGCGTCCACGGCAGTGAAAAATGCTACTATTAGATGCCGGCTACCAAATACCCATGCTATCTATATCACCCTTGAACACATAAAATCAAATGATGAACCGCAGTTAGTTATCTATTTTGATTCTCTATTCTACAGTCTTCGCAACAGAATTTTGTAAGAATATTTTAATTCGAAAAATATAACATTATTACATATTTTTACCTCAAAATGTCATATTGCATTATGTTGGGTTCCCGGACATGTTCTGATTACAGGTAATAAAGAGGTAGATCGCGAAAACAGATCTATTACTTCGACTTGTTAATTTTAAACTCCATTTTACATGATTTAAAACTACTTATAACAAAGCTTATAAGAGCACAATGGCAAAATCATTGGAATCAATTTGTAGACAACTACACTCTATTAAACCTGTGAATGGCATCCTAGCTACAGAGAGAGGCGCCGAGACTAGGTTGTCCTTGTAGGTCTCCGTATAGGACAGTAATACATTACCTAGTGTTACTCATTGAAACTTGAAGACAGGCATTCATGCATAGCGTGTCAAGAATATTTTACAGTAAAACATTTGTTATTAGATTGCGCTGACCTTCAGCCAACTCGAGAAAATTTCTAGAATAATGTTAGATATAATTTTCGGAGTTTGATGGAATAGAATAAGCCGAAAATTGTTTTCCCTTCAGTGTCATACCTTCTGATAGAGGGCGTTGAAGTCGGGTATCGCACGTCCTGGGTGTGCGGTATGTGACTGTCGGGTCATTCAGCGATAGTCGCACCGACAGTACACATGGTTTTTGTTTTTTATTGAGAAATGTACACCTTTTTATGAGAATTTTCGAAATGCGTAATGAATTGATGAAATGGTTTTACCTGAATTTATGATGTAGGTACGGAGATGTGAGTTTGAGCAAGTTTCATGTGTAAATACTGTCGGCGATTATGCACTCGATACAATAAATAATTGAATTGTTATTTTGGTGTTGTTTTGGTTTATGTTAGAGGGTGTGGTATTGGAGGGAAATATGCCTTACATCTCTTTTCGAAAAAATAATTGTCTCTACAGTTAAAACTATCTGAAAGCTGTGGTCTTTTAAAACAGTTGAGTTACCATAGCCACTTTCAATATTCAAACTGACGTTCGTCTTTTACCTTGACGTTTGTTTGATGTCATTTTCATTTTGCAAATGTTTTTGTCGACCATTTGTTGGCCCTATTGACGTCTCTTGTGTTGATGGGCCGTTAAAAATGTTATAATAATAATATTAGCAGATGATAACAGAAAAGGTAGAATTGTGTTGAGCAGTCTATTCAAAATGGCGGCGACCTAGTTGTCAAGCGTAACGTCTTGAGAATATTTATGATGCAGAAAAGTTTTTGCCTTTGTGGTTAAAATCGTTGGTGTTTTGTTTTGTAAATACGGGTTTCCCGTTACGATTTCACACGTAAGGATGTATATACCGATACTTTGACTCGTTCTTTGTACTTATGAAAATTATTGGTATTCTGTTTAACTCGTGAATTATATACAGTGTATATCGAATTCAAGGGGAAACAATTGAGTATTCTCTACATATAAAAATAAATAAGCATGAATTGATTTTAGTGTGTAATAAATGTTTGAATCGCTTCTATATTGCAGAGAATGTCTGGGATACTGATGAATACCTCATCTAACCTATCCAGCGGTCTTTTCCCGGGTTCTCCGGACACGGAAATGTCCCCAAACTGGTTGACGGGGTGTGTGCTGGCTGTCAGTATTGGGACCATTCTTGTCAATATCCCCGCTACTGCTGTTGTCATTTATGCCAAACAAAGGTTCCCGAGGTTCCGTTGTATCCACCTCCTGTCTCTGAGTCTCACTGATACGCTTGTGGCCTCCTCGCTTATTGCTATTTTATGGACCTACGTTTACCCTGACTATAAGATATCATACTGGGCTTGTAATGGAATATTCTTGTTCTTTGCAGTGACCCATTGCAATTCGAAGACACAAGTAGCCGTAATCTGTGTTGACAGATTATTACTGCTGATAAGGCCAGACTGGAAATATTTAGGCAATTATCACAGACGGATGCTTGTAGTCAATGTTATAACTTTAATTGTAATTTGTGGAATAATGAATTTGCCGTTCTGGATTTTTGCTAAACCCTGCTATAACAACATAAAGTGCGAACTAGACAACCTTTTTCTTGCCGACATCGCCGACTTCTGTCTGTATTCAGGTATTATCGCGGTATTTGTTCAGATTTTCATCGAGTGTGTTTGTGTTGCTATGGTTATAATTTTGCAGAAGAGACGTCGTGCTTTACGTCAAGTAGAACCTCGACCGAGCATTGGCAGCATAACGTCCGCAGTGGAGGACGAGCGTCGCCAAAGGCAACAAAAAGAGAATGTGGTGCGGCTGGAAACCCGAGGAATCATCACCATCATGATTATTGCAACCTGCTACAATGTGTGTATCACACCTCTCAACTGGGGATTTCTGGCCCAGGGTGTCGGAATCACTACATCGGCAACACGGACAACAAGACATTTAATTATTACATTTAGTTGTTTGAATTCGGCAATAAATCCCTTTATTTACTGTTTCAGGGTACCACAGGTCAAACGAGCAATGATAATTCTTTTGCAGAAATTTGAATCCCACTCTAACAACTGAAAATGAATTTCCCTCACTACAAATATCATCTACCAAACAGACAGGAATACCTGTGAAACAAATATCCACTATAATGTTCCATGTTTGCCACCCTATGTCTCTGCGTTCTACAAGCAGTGCCAAATATTAGGCCTTATTTTGCTCGTTAGCTTTCTTCAACCGGAACTATTAACCCAATGACTATGATTGTCTTCGTTCCAGTTAACCACAGTAGAATGTGTGCCCTGAGACTGGTTGGTAGAATTACTGAAAATATAATTTTCTGGTTGAAGCTGTTCGCAAGCTTACAGTCTTCTGCTTAGTCTAGGAAAAGTGGGGCAGTCAGATTGCACTGCTACGTTTGACATGTGCGGTTTGCCGGTATTGTTAGAAAACACAGATCGAAGAAATACCTGAAGTTGGAATTAAGTGTAATTTGAGATATAAACCCCTCAAACCGATTTCTGGCCTGTCTTCCATCTTGTCCGTCCTTCTTGGCAATCGAAATCAACCGATTATGCCTGTCTGTTCTCCTCTCTGGACTGAACATACCGTTCTTCACCTTTTAGTTGAATCAGCATTTTCCCAGCAGCAGCTCTTAGTAGAACCACGTCATTTCCTCCATTGTCTTTATATCGCAATCAGCTTTCAGCCTCATCAACTGTTTTGTAGCTTACTACTTCCGGTATGTCCTACTGCCACTTCAGGTAGTCGTACCAGGTAATTCTTCTACTTCCGGTATGTCCTACTGCCACTTCAGGTAGTCGTACCAGGTAATTCTTCTACTTCCGGTATGTCCTACTGCC